>CAAE01015100.1:242171-269301 GCA_000180735.1 Tetraodon nigroviridis | reverse complement strand
CTACATCGCACAGAAACACACAGGTCAGCGAAGAGCAGGCTAATCTTGCAGTTCTGAAAAGCACCAACAACACTGTTTCCTAGCAACCGCTTTTACCTAAGGCAAAGGTTTTGGGCAGAAGCCGACCACCTGAGTGAAAACCCAGCAGAACCTCTAGTTCCAGCGTACTGAGACGTGACCAAAGCCCAGCTCAGCGCTGCTTCCACACCCGTATGTCTGCGGCTGATGGACATGTGAGGTTTTATCGCTTTAAAACCGATGAGTCGGACTAAAGTCACATGTTGTTTAAAGACAGCATTCGTTTGTCCTGGAAGGTGACTTGCTCTACTTTTCTTTTGAGTCTGGCACTTTGAAAGGAAAAGCTCCTGGTGGTGGTTTTGGGCCAGGCCCTGCCCGGGTGGAGGCTGGGCCCTCACCTGTGGGTGTACCAGACCAGGGGCTTTGAGGGCTGCTGAACCTGTGTGATTCTGAGGGGGCTGAGCCGAGCAGAAGCTTCAGTGATCTCTGAAAACAGGAACTGCTCAAAGTTCAGCCTCTGATCTCGCTCCCTTTCTGTCTCCTTTATCTGGTTGTCCATCAGCGTTTCTGTCCCTGGTGTAAACAAAATGCAATCCTGTTCAAGTAACTTCCCTTTCGTGTCTTTCCCCTCTCTTTCCAGAACTGGATTTTGTGGTTTTTGTGGTCCATACTGATAAAGGACGCAAAGGGAAAGGACCCGCAGCAACCTGCAGGTCCCGTGTTGCACCTGTAGTCATGTTGGGGGACACGGGGGGGGGGCATGTAGGTGGCATGTAGGTGAAGTTGTTCCAGATCTGTGGTTTCCTCTCCGGTTGACTCCCCAGTTCCTCATCACGCAGCCGTACCTTTGCTGTCATTGGTTTTTGCCACTTGACCTTTGAGTTTAAAGGTGTCAGCTGGAAGCCAACCAGGGAACTGTGAGTCTGCTGTTGGGACCGTTGCAAATTCCAATTGTGGATAAAAGTTCTGCAGCGTATAAGGACCATGATGCAGTTGTGAGGAAAGTCACCCCTCCTCCTCATATCGGATGAGGGAGGATTTGCGACGCAACTACAGCGACACAAATCTGAGGATTTGGTCTTTTTCTAACCCACAGTTAAAGCTGTTCACCCATCTGGGACGTCCAAACCTTACTGACTTCTATGTAAGGAGACTTCCCTAAGCGACTTCCTGCTTTCTGCTTCTGCCTGGAAGCTTTAAGCTCCATAACTGTTGTCTCGCTTTGGTCACGTGTTCATGTCAGGCATGTGTTCATGCATCATGCTGCTGCTGCAGCTGCACTGGTGCAGGTGTCCGACGCTGCAGTTTTAGGTTCTTTACCTGTGAATACAGAAGCTGCCGATCAGGAACTCACAGATTATCAGCAGCTCCAGAACCAGAGCTAGCTCTATTATCAGCAACACGGTGTGAATATCTGGTCGATCGGTGTCGGCGTCCACGTTTCTCAGCTTTCACACCTAAATCACCATGTTTGATCAGCCAGAGTTGTAGCCAAAATGCGCCGCGGGGACTTTGAGGCTCTTCAGTGGAACCGCAACACTTCCGCCCCGCTCGCACCAGCAGCCATTTTTTCGCCCAACCCTCATTTTCAGAAGTGTCCAGATGTGCCTGATGTGTCGAGCAGCTCTGAGTCCGGGTCTCGCGTTCTTCTGCCTGCTTTCCTCTCGGCTTTGGTGCACGTCTGGGGCATTTCTGCCGTTTCTTCAGCCAGCTGCAGTCACGACTTTGCCTGTTTGAAATGCTACAGCGTGTTGTGGCCCGCACAATCCAGCACACTCCCTCTGAATCACAGCTGTCAAACACACCTAAACGTGTTTGCCTGATCCCAGAGCGGCCAACTGTAGCCTCAAGGGGAGGAAAACACACCTCACTGAAAACCGAACGAAACTTCAGCCACGCCGACTGCATGGCACTAAGGGACAATAACAGACGCTCAGCTCGGACACCTGGCACAGTTTGGCTCACAATCACTGGTCAAACATGCTCTGACAGTAGTTGAAGGCAGGTAAATGTATTTAGAAATAGAGATAAAGTGAAATAATGGCGTACCCATCTCCCACGACCACACATTTGATGGCTTGCATCCTGTTCCGCTGTGCTTCGTATCTGCTCTCCGCTCTGACAGAAACACTCGAAGAGGATGCATGCAACTGCAGGAAGTTATTGCACACCTCCCTCTCTGCCCCTGCTCAGTGCCCTCCCTCCTCTGCCTCTTTTCTTTTTTGTTCTTTTGTCACAAATCTACCAGTTTGTTTTTTCAGGTCTGTTACTCAAACGACAAAAAGTTCTTCTACCCATAAAAATGGAACCTATTAAAATCATTGATGGGAAAAACGCACAACAAGTATGAAATAGCTCAAAGTTTACGAAAAGGAGGAATTAGCAGGCTGACTGAACTAAATTACCCAACGTGGAACTTCCTCCTTGGTTATAATCACGTTGCATAGCTCAGTCCTGAACCTAACCAGAAGTGCTGGTGCAGCAAGTTTTTGTGCATTATTCTTCAGATAGGCACTGGAAAGTACCAGATTTATTGTTTTTATTATTTTTACTGGTACCCCCTTTGTCTTTCACCAAATAACTAAATAAACTAGTAAATTTAGCCTCAATGTACGTTTACATTGCACGAATGCAATGTCATTAGCTTTTATTTTACTATTTTTGACCCTCTGTACCTCCTCTAATGCCAGCCCTTTCTCACTTAAAGTACTTTCAAAGTGAAAAAGACTTTTTTTTTTGGATTATTTAGAGTAATGGAGGCTGGTTCCCTCTGCTCACACACTAGCGACAGTTCTGCATTTATCCACCAGATGGCGCTCCTATATAATACATGTTTGGCATCGGTCTATACAGATGTTACCCCTTTATATTTTATTAATTTCAGCTATTGCACGGTAATATTATTAATAATGTGCATTGAACGTGAGGGTTCTATAGACCAAAAAACTGCACTGTAAATACTTCCTAAAGTTTAGCAGATATTCTTTACATGGCAACGATTTCACGGCCCTGTACTAAAGTAAAGATCTGGATCGGAGCCATCTCCACTCCACCTGCTTTCCGCCTGTTTCAGGGGTTTGATTTTGAACTATCTTTCTTCCTTCCTGGTTGCTGCATGACCTCAGTGTGATGATGCTTTGGCGAGAGGTGGGGCCCACATGCAGCATCTGATTCACTCCAGAGAGGCTGCAGTATGTCTCCTGCTGCTCTGAGGAGCTTCGTTTCTTACTTATCACTGATATTCTGGGGCTTGAACTTTTGAATTCTTTGGGGATTTAAATGACCGACTGCCAAATGGGTAAGATTATGTTTTATTATCACTTTTAACTTTATGCATTTCCTTTTACGTCCATGAGGTGTGTTTTTCAACAACAAGCGAGACTTCTGTCACACATCTCCACTTTGCTGCTCAACAAACGTGCGATTTCATTTTGCACCTACTGTCATCTGTGAATGTGCTCAGCTGTTTCGCTTCTTCACCGTTTGATCGGTTCACATTGTGGCTGAGCTAAAAAGGGGAAGAGCAGGTCAGAAAAACAACAGCTCACAGGACAAAAGACAGAGACGATCAAATGACCACAGAGGACCTAAAGTCCCATTTCACCTTATTTTCACTATTCTGAACAATCTGTGATGCGAATCGAGGGTTCGGCAGACGTGTGGTTAGATCTGAGCGTAGCTCAGCTACTCAGGCTTGGGGTCTATCAGGGTCAAGCTCAAAGATGGTGGCCTTCGTCCTCATCCCCATCCTCATTCTAGCCCAGCCTCCTCACATGGCCTGCTTAGAGACTCCAGTTGTGGCCCCCAGCCCCGGGACCACGACGGAGCCGCTGGTCTGTTGTGATGCTTCCATGTTCTGCATTCATGTCCCTGAACCGATGTGGTGGTTGGTCTCGCTGCAAAAACGTGAATAAACCGAGGCTGGTTGGTCTCGCTGCAAAAACGGAATAGACAAGGCTTGTGGTCAGGCCTCTGTCAGTAAATCCACAAGGTTTGGATGGGGCATTTCCCAGTGACCTCTGTGGTGGAAAGTTGGAAGAAACATCTTCACGCGAAGGTGACAGATAATGTTTGCAAACGTGTGTTTGGCTGCATTTCCCCCTGCAGTTTCCTCAGATTATCAGCAGCAGATGGAAAAGCTGGAGATGGAGAACATCAAGATGTATAAGAAAGACCTTCTGGATGACATTCAGGTAAACGCTTTCGCCGCTGGCGCCCGAGAACGCTCAGGCCAGGGAAACACACCCCGTCCTGTCCTCATTCACATCCAGAAGCTAAAGCTGGAGATCGACAAGGTGGAATGGCGGAAATACGCAATCTTCGAGTTCACTGAGTCTGCAAGGTGAGTCATAAACACACACACACACACACACACACACACACACACTTTTTCTTTTATTACTATCTTTACTTTTCTGCTGTTTCTCCAGCAGCAAAATAACTGAGAAGAGCAAACTGTTCTCCAGCGGGAAGAAGAAGTTCAACATGGAGCCCAGAAAGGTCAGCCCCGGGGCCGCCGGCCCTTCTCCAGGGGCCCGGCTGCAGACGCGCCAGGGCCACAGCATCAGCCTGTGGTCTGACATCACCGTCCTCACCGCATTTGTTTACTGGAATAAGTCATCATCAAGAAGCTGTTTTTGGTTTCCTGGGTTCAGACCTTCAGTGTCTCTTCTTATGCTCCGTTCAAACTTCCTCTGTAGAAACCAAAGGCCAGACTCCGAGGGCCCAGCTCATGTCTCCTCCTCTTGCTGTTTTTCAGTTCACTTTTCAGCATTTTCAAAGTTACAGGCTTGGTTTTTAATTGAAATATCCTTGCCTCAGGAAAAGATTTTCCTCTTCAAGCTCTGTGTAGAAAGAGGAAGAGGAAGAGGGAATTAGGATGAGGTCATGAAAAATATCTCACTGATTTCAGTCGCAGCCATCACTCTCATGTCAGTTGAGAAGTAACAACGGCAGAAGGGGTCCCACCTGGGGAAGGAGGGCCGGGTGTTGCCACCTTGGCTGCAAGAATGTGTGTGTTTCGGCAGGGCATCAGCTACCTGGTGGAGAATAAGCTGCTGGATGAAAGAGCTCCAGCCATCGCAGAGTTCCTCTACAAGGAGGAGGGACTCAACAAGACAGCCATCGGAGAATTTCTGGGAGAGAGGTGAGCAGGAGCAGCTTCCGAAGATGAACTCAGAACTCTCTGCTCATGTTTGGTTTCTGAAACGCTTTCCTCCAGGGAGGAGCTCCACCTCCAGACCCTGAAGGCTTTTGTGGACCTCCACGAGTTCTCCGACCTCAACCTGGTCCAGGCCCTCAGGTCAGTCCTGCTCACCTTCACAGCAGCTGGACTCCAGCAGCGTTGGGCCAACGCCCACGGGTGCCCACGCCCACGACCTGTGGGTCCAGCCAGGCGGTCGCCCTGTGCAGCCTTCTGTCCAGCTGCTGGTCGGGACTCAGGATGGAGGAGATGGTTGTTGAGGGGCCAGGAGCTCGAGGTTGCTCTGTCTGCCGTGTAGCTGAGGGTGGGGGTGGTACGCTGCAGGAGATCTTCAGTTCTCCTTCTGTTGCACGACTGAAAACAGGAAGTTGCTCTCACTGCTCCTACCTGATGTTTAAAAGGATTATCTTGTGCGTGTGTGTGTGTGTGTGTGTACGTGAGCAGACAGTTCCTGTGGAGTTTCCGGCTGCCCGGTGAAGCCCAGAAGATTGACCGCATGATGGAGGCCTTCGCCACGCGCTACTGTGACTGCAACGCTAACGTCTTCCAGTCCAGTGGTGAGCTCTGAGCCCCAGAGGAGGGCTTGTGTTCGGAAAACATGGTCTTTATGCCTCCGCTCTCCTCCGCTGACTCTTTGTGCGTGTGCACGTCGCCCTGGGACACCAGACACATGCTACATCCTGTCGTTTGCCATCATCATGCTCAACACCAGCCTCCACAACCCCTGTGTGAAGGACAAAACCACGCTGGAGCGCTTCATTTCCATGAACAGAGGCATCAACAACGGAGGGGATCTGCCCGACGAGCTTCTGTCGGTGAGGCCAAACGGCAGATTCTGTTTTAGCCACAGTTTCACTTCTAAAGAACGTTCCCTGTAGGAATAAAAATAGCGCTGCTATTTCACCACCACTTGTCTTCACTAACACAGCCACGACGGTTTTCTTGAAATACTTGTTGTAAAAAAGCAGACATCTGTGAGCGCCGCTGATTCAGTCTCAGCTTTTGGACTTCCTCTTCGGCCTTGTTTTCTGACATGTGGCACATTTGGGAAGAGAAGTTTTTTGTTTTTTTTAATAAAAGACTGCATCGCCGAGTGACTCACAGGCTGAGCAGCTGGCTGTCTCCTCGTTTATCTCCCAACTCCTGCCTTTCAGAAACTCTATGAGAGCATCCACAGCGAGCCTTTTAAAATCCCGGAGGATGACGGCAACGATCTGACGCACACCTTCTTCAACCCTGACCGGGAAGGCTGGCTGCTGAAGCTGGGTACCTCAGTCTGCGTCTGTCCCCGCTTTCACACGCGTGTGTTTCCACCCAGGCGATGTCTTCACCTCCTCGTCTGTGTTTCAGGGGGTCGGGTGAAAACATGGAAGAGGCGGTGGTTCATCCTGACTGACAACTGCCTGTACTACTTTGAGTTCACCACTGTGAGACTCTCTTCTTCTTCTTCTTCTTCTTCTTTAGTTGCATTGATCTAATGTGCCTGTGTGCCGTCACCAACGTTTCCAGTTAATCTTTCCTTCCTGAAGTGAAAACAACCATCCCCAAATTTCACTTTAACAGTACTAGCAGAACTCGCTTACGAGCTCGTGACGCGTGCCGGGCTCTGTTCTGACGCTGGATGCTACTTTTGGGCTGATTTCCTGTCTTTGTTCTTTGAGTTTAAAAATCTGATGGGAAGAAATCTGATAAAAGCACCTCGAGACCACCGGTGTGAAAGCCTGACTCAAGGGCAGAGGCTTAACGGGGCATGGAAATACGTAAAACATAAAAAGGAACAGAGTAACAGATGTGAGCTTATTTAGGCTCCTTTCATCCTGCAGGATAAAGAACCCCGAGGCATCATCCCTCTGGAGAATCTTTGCGTACGAGAGGTTCCGTATCCCCGTAAACCGGTGAGACGTCTGCTTCCAGTCATGACACAAGGTCCAGTGGAGGGGTGCACGTGTGTGTAACGGAACACGGTTGTGGCAGTTCTGCCTGGAGCTGTACAACCCCAACTGTCCCAGACAGAAAATCAAAGCCTGCAAGACAGAGACGGACGGCAGAGTGGTGGAGGGGAAGCACCAGTCATACACCATCAGTGCCCCCAGCGCAGAAGAGAGGGACTCCTGGATCGATGCCATCAGGTCAGAGGACACACACACACACACACACACACACACAGCCTCGCCTCTCCAGGGCTGAACTTGGACTCTCTCAGGGCCAGCATCACCAAGGATCCGTTCTACGACCTGGTCTCCGTCCGCAAGAAGAAGGTGATAAACACGACCCCTGAGGACTGAGCCGGGTCCCGACTCCACGTTTCACCCCCCCGCTGATGGTGTCAAAGCAGCTGTGGAGGGATGGAGGTGAGGCGCTCAGGGTGGGGGTTCACCTGAGCAAGCACTCTGGTTTCACAGCCTGGACGGAGCCACGGGGGCCCACAGGGACAACGGTCCTGGTCTCAGTCTGGACTTGTACCATAGTAGCAGAGCTGAGGCCGTCAAACCACGCTGATCTGTGTTTACATGAGCCCAACAATGGTGGCTATGTGTGTACAAGTGCACTTTTTGTCTTCCACACTGAGGTGATGTGTTCATTTGTAAATATGTGTGTGTGTGTGTGTGTGTGTGTGTGTGTGTGTAGTTTCAGGTGTGTTTTCAGGTTGAATTTTGTATAAAAATCCGTGCAATCTGCATCATTCTGCCTCCAGCTTGCAGGAGAAACATATTTTTTTGATGTCATGAATCACTTTTTTAAAATAAAATACATTGGGGAAGTGTGTTTCCAGCTGAACCTGAAACCTTCAGCTGTGTCCTACTTCCTCCTATTTACTATTTCTGTTTCTGCGTGCTCGTAGCGGCTCTGCTGCTGCGGCCGAACCTGAGCAACGGTGAATTGAAGTGTTTCCTAAAAACAGGAACTCTGAAGAATATTACTAACTTGATCGAACCAATTTACTAACTGGGTCATTTTTAAAACAAACTTCCCCTCCAGCTATTGAAACAACAGGCGAGTTAGAATATTAATTTTAGGTGTTACTGTCAGTGTCGCCTCATGTTCACTTCCTGCCTTATTATTTATTCTCTGTTAATTTTTTTTGTGGTTTTTAATTTGTGGAAATGCGCAGTAGAAATGTGCAGAAGTCATTTGAGCTTTATCCATCTTTATTGTGTGGACACCCATGAAATAAGTCAAAAAAAGAGCGAGATGATGGTTAATGTTTGTAAAAAAAAAAAAAAAAAAAAAAAAAAAAAGCATCAAACGACAGCCCGGAGTGGTGGATAGTTTTTTGATTCACATTATAAAATAAGGTGATGAGGTGATGAAGAAAAACATAGAAAAGACATTAAAGTTCAAGTTTTACCGGAAGCGAGGCTGCCGTGTGAGGGAAAATGCGTTGGTTAACTGTGGGCACGCCTCTTCCTGATGCAGCTCTGGCTTCCTGTTTCAATACTGCCACACTTCCCCTATCCGAACTCCCCGACCGTGGTCTCAGCAGGGGCCTCTCTGTGGCCAGAGCCAGTGAAAGCAGGGCCAAACCTGACATCTGGCTGTGGGCTCCTGCAGCATCACCTGAGCCGTAAACAGCAGCACTACCGCATACCGCCGCTAGAGGGGGGTAAAGAGGTACATAAACCAACCCAAGAGTTTCACACTTGTAAACTCCACTCGTAAATTTTAAAATTACTTTTGCAAACAGTTTTGTCGTCGACATTTTCTTATTTACAGACACCACAGCTTAATAAGATTCCATCGGTTATGAAGCCCCACTCTGTTGGTTACAAAAGGAGTTACATCTTGGAATCCTTAAAAAAAAGCAATAAAGGCTCATTTGTTCATTTTTGTGGGTTTTTAAATTTGTATTTTGCACTTTAAAAACTAAGAGTCATTTATGAATACCTGAGGGAGTCGTACATTGACTCGGTCTTTCTGGCACAGAGAGCAGATTCAGAGTCCGTTTAGGAGACTTTGCAGCCTTTCCTCCGCTGACGACTCTTGACACCTGTTAGGAGGACATTGTAATTTGAAAAAAAAAAAAAAAACTTGAAAAGTTTAAATTCTAAAACATTCCAGAAAGACCTACTCTCGTTGTCCTGACTGGTGGTGATGGTCTGCTTAGATTCTGTCCTCCGGCCTGCCGTCGACAGCTTCTTGCCTCTTGATTTGGGCGGCGACAGCACAATAACCTCCAAACTGTCCTCGTCCTCATCCGTCTTCGCTGGTGTGGGTGAAGGACACGTGCTGCTCGCCAGGCTGTTGATGGACATCTTACTGGATGATTTCCCCTTGGAGAACTTCTTCTTCCACGTGGCCCAGGGCTTCTTCTCGGGTGTGACTCTGTTTGGGGTGCTGCTGGGCTCGGTTGGGACCTCTGAGAGTAGCGCGTTAATCCGGTCCATCTTCTCGCTGCTAGCTTGTGGCGGCTCCGTTGCCTCCGTGTTCCCGGCCGCTTGACCCCGGACTGACCTTCTCTTTGAGCCTCGCTCCTGGAGGGAGTTGCTGGGACGTGGCATGTCCCCGACCACCAGGGAGTAGATGGGGTTGTAGAACTTGTGTGCAGGCACCTTAATGTCCGGTCGTAGGGTGTCCCCGAGGCTGACCTGGAAGCGGGATGTGGTGGCTGGTAAAGGCGGCCGCTTGGCTTCCACTTTGGAGCGAAGCGTCGCCGTCCCTTTGGTGGCCAGTGGGCTGATGTGGAACTCCTTGAAAAGGTCTAACTTCTCAGAGATGGCGTAGAGCTCCCGAAAGTCCCGGTCAAAGAAGTCCACCACCTGACCCGTCATCACAGTGATCATGTTCCGATCCGTACGGAAAGTGGCCCAGCAGAAACTGGAAGGGGAAATTTGGTGAGGCATTGTCCGATTCTGTGAGAACCTGGTCGTTTCCTTGGTTCAGATGCGTTTTCTTCGATGCAGACTCACCTATATGAGCCAAACATGACTTTGTCTCCATCCACCAGCATGTACTTGTAACAGAGTGATCCCGGCAGCCTGCCGAAGGACAAGTTGAAGCCAACGCCCTGAAGGGTCCTGGTCCGGATGTTCTGTGTCCCCAGAGGAGGAACAGAGGCAGAGAGCAGGGCAGAGGTATTCTTTCATTGCTCCCAACAAACTCAAAGGCTTTCTCCTAAAAGAAGCTGCTGTCCTACCCGAAGGTGCTGGGAGCCGATCTGGAGCCTGGAGCACATGTCCAGGAAGTGCGGAACACCTTGGTCATCCAACACAATGTAAACAGGCACCGAGCGACGGGACGCTGCATCCATCAAATCCTGCAGGATCTGGGGGTCTGTGAGCATGTCCATCACTATGGCGATCACCTGCAGGCAGAGAGAGAGAGAGAGAGAGAGGGAGAGAGAGAGAGAGAGAGAGAGGGAGAGAGAGAGAGAGAGAGAGGGAGAGAGAGGGAGAGAGAGAGAGAGAGAGAGAGAGTTCATGGAAACTACTTATTTGTGGTACTTATTTATTTCATTGGTAACGAGTGATTCTCTGGAAGGAGGAAAATCCTCGATGTTCCGCTGGAAACGCTGAGTGGACCAGCTGACGCTGTCCTTTCACGTCCCAGCGTGTAAGGACAGCGTCGGCGCTGAAGAGTTCCAGAAGGAATGTGTTTATTAGGCCCCATGTTTGTGCTTCTGAGCACTGGTTGCTCCACAAAGGTGTGTGTGTGTGTCTGCACACACGAGCGAACTCAGAGAACCTGTTTGAGCAGGAAACGATCACACGCTCAATCACAGAGCTCTCCAGAGAGGAGGTGAAGTGATAAACCAAGTGATCAGCTGACGTGCCCGAAAATGACAAGATAATTAGGCCGCACAACCAGGCAGACGGGTAAAGGCGCGCTCGGAGGTGTGCGTGTGTTACAAAACAGACAGATTAGTCCGACGGAAAGAAGGAAAGACCTGAAACCATAAACAAATACAAAAGTGGAGCGTGTTAGTGTGACGTCAGCCCGCTTCACCTAGTTTCCAAGGCAAAGGCGGGGAGGAGAGCCGGAACGGATGACTCAGCTGAGCTCCTGGATTTCCAAGAGTCAACAGGACGGCGGCGGGTCGTAGGTCGTAGGTCGTAGGTCGCCCTCCGCCGCCACAGGCAGGAGGGCTTGAACACGGGTTCTCTGACAACAGCCGACAGATCGGCCCTCTGCGGCAGGCCGGAGGCCGCCGGCGGCCACAGCTCCTGGCGGGACACGCTCCGATCAACGAGGGCAACGGTGACCGGGAAAACAGCCCCGTCCTCGTTCCCTGACGCATCACCAGCTTCGGTGGTTTTCAGCTCCCTCAGACAGACGGATCAGGAAGGAGGTTGCTTTTCCGAGCCAGGTCTTCCCCTTTCTCTGACCGGGTAATCAGATTACTGCCTGGCTGGCCCGTGTTTTGGTGTTAAACCCCTGAAGCCCGGCTCCTCCTCACCTTGGTGGCCTCCTGGATGAGCCGCCGGACCACCTCCCTGATGTGGGGTCCGTTGTCTTTGGGCGGGTGTGTGTGCACGGACACCCGGGTCATGGTCCTGAAGAAGCCCGTGCTGGGCCAGCCGAGGTCCAGCGGAGGCACCTCCGTGTCCGACATCTGGGGCCAGTAGGTGGAATGGACCCCTGAATCCGCGTCGGCGCCCCCCTGCTGGGACTTTATGGGCGACCTCTGGGGGTCTCCCTCGTCCTCCCCCGGCTCGTACTTTCTGAAAGTGTTTAAAATACGTTTGACCTCTCTGGCCGACAGGAAGTCCGTCATGTTGTCGCTCTGGAGGCGCAGTTTGAAGGCTCCGTCCCCGTTCCGGAGCAGCTCCTCCACGGCGCAGCGCTGCTCCTCGCTGTAGAGGAACTCCGGCTTGGTGTCCGGGATCCGGGCGCCGATGCGGCCGTCCTCCATGCACACGAGCTGGGACTCGGCCATGGCAGCGTCCCGCGGCGAAGCGAAGCCGGCTCCGGTGCCCGACGGCGGAGAAGCGCAGCTAAATCTGGACTTGGGGAAGTTTTCCTACCTGGGCTGGAGCGTCCGGGGGCGGGGCTACGGCCGCGACGTCATCGTTATTAAACCCACGGGGATTGTCCCACGGAACGAGAGAATCAGCTGTTATTATTCTTGATCGTTATTAAGGAAAATCCATAGTTTTGGGGTTTTTTTAAAAAAAATTTCCCCAGAAAACAGACAGCAGAAATCAGATCAAGCGCTTCCTCTTTCACGCACGTTCACGTCCGTCCTCGTCGTGTTGGTTAGGTGGGGGCCTACCTGTGCGGCGCAGACCGAGCACCAGAACCGACCCTGCGGCGTCTGCAGCTGGGACCAAAGTCCCTGATCAGACAGAGAACACCTAGATGATGGCCTCCCTGCTCATGCCTGCTGCTCGGATCCGCCAGGCCGAGCCGGGAAGCTCAACAACGGCCCAGGTTTCCGTCCAGGTGGGTCGCGCCCAGGTAGCCGGCACACCTGGCAGCGCTAACTACCGCAGCGGCTGCTGATCTCAAAGCTAAACACAGAGGAAATCTGGACACCTGCGCGAGTGTTCCAGACGAAACTATTCTGGCTGCTTCCGAGCTGTAAATTCCAGCACTCTGTAAGTTTTAGAAGAAATAAAAAGACGCTTATTACACAGGGGAGCTATGCGTGCTAAAACGCGTTTCACCACGCGGGGGCAGTATTTCACCTGGGCAGGACGCTGAAGAGCCAGAAGAAGAAAACTTAACTGCTACGTTGAAAACGCCTGTTTGTTTTTACATAATACAAAACCCGCAGTTAAATGAGTGAGATGTGCCTTAAATTAAAGCCTCTTCTAACCGATTTTCCTCCTTACGTCTCTGCTCAACCATCTTAGCCGTGCTTTCTCCACTCCTCGTGTTAATTATTTGGATTAAAATCTTCAGCAGCAGAGAACGAAAGGATATAAACGGACAGAGAGAAAGTTTGGAAGGTGAGAGGATGGAAGCATCAGCAGTCTGGGTCCGTCTGACCTGGCGTCCAGGCTCAGATCCCTGCGAGGGGATTTGCACCTGCGGTGGCCTCGGAAAGCCAATGTGCCCCCCGGACCCCTGAGAGGTGTGATGGATGAACTCCATAGCCCGGACGCGTTTTAGTGAACGCTGCAAGGTGACCTGCAGCCGCAGCCGTGTGTGGATGAAAATGCAAATGATGGAGCTCCACTAAAACCTGGGCAGGTACAAAAGCTGTGTTCAAAATAGGAATTGTAAGTGTGTGTGTGTGTGTGTTTGTGAACCTCTTTGCTGGTTTAACAAGCAGACACAGTTTGCAGAGGTGCCCGTGGCCGGAGGAGCGTCGCTGGGGTCGGCTCAGGAACCGTCTGCCCGGAGGAACCAGCTGGGTGCACGCTTCTCTCTGGGTTAGGGTTAACGCACACCTTCGGGGTTAGCGGGGCAGCTTTTTTGGCATCTGTAAATAACCACAGTTTTCAGGTGAACACAGTCGGACACACGCCTCTGTGATCTTCTATCTCCACCAGCCGCCTGCCTTCATCAGTTTGTCCTTATCAGCTTTGCGTTGACCTTTCTCTCTTTCTCCTAAATGCTGACACATCGCAGTGGGGAAGAAAAAGATGACTTAGAGGAAAGACAAAACGGCTTACTGAAATTCCAAGAAAGCCTTTTAAAAGCCGTTCTGACAGGATTTGAACGTAGCGGCGCAGCAGCTGAATGCTGATTCTGCGGCGGAGCTGCAGGTTTCCAACCGGCTGCACGCTGAGTGATGGCCTAGCTGTGAGACCTGGGTATTGGGGTTGGTCCAGCTCCCCTTCCTGTTGACCTCTACATTGTTCTCTGAAACAGGACACACAGGCAACATGGACGCACATCTGGAGCACAGGTGAGTGTTTGAACATAAACTCCGCACTAATAAGGAAGCATGTCAGCCAGTTCCACAGTCAGGCTGTTCAAAGCTTCTCTCAGTGGCACAAAACAATATGCTTACGGAAAAATCTGTTAATTGTTACTTGTGGATTTTTAATTAAAGAAATACAGTTGTGGAGCTACTGTGGTTGGCCAGTAGGTGTCAGTAAAGCCCCACTCTGGCTACACGGGCGCTCCTGAGGTACCCCTCAGTCTGGATACTTAAAGATAAATTATATCTTTATTTACCTGTTTTTTATATTCTAATCAGATTTTCAGAACTTTTGATAAAAAAGCCTTTATTTCTGCCCTCCTGCCCTCATCCAGCCCCCCTCTCGATCCGTCCAGTCCAGGCCACCACGTTGCCCTTGTTTGCCAGAAGCGACAGATGGTGCTTCCACATGAGCTATCACGCTGCCGGGGCCTCTGTCTCCCACCATGCAGGCCGACTCTGCTCCAGAGCTAAAATGATGACAGGGAAGCATCCAGACACATGCTGAACACTAATATCAGTCAGAATTATCACCCCGATGCTCATCTCCCATTAAGAAGCTGCAAATATTCCCACTGACATTATTTGGAGCATCTGTGCGTCACAGAGGAGCACAGCTGTCTTGGTTGTAATGCAGAGTCTCGGTATGACCCTGAAGCTCCGCTAATGACCTCTGAGCCACGGGAACGCCCTTGTAAGCATCACTGTTACACTCATCCAGGCCCAGCCCCCATCCTTAACCAGCTGGACTGTCCGAGATGAGTAGAGACCCTTAAATGTCAGGAGAGAAGGATATACGTGAGAGATGAGAGGCAGCGAAGGGGAAGTTCATGTGTGTGTTTGGAGTAGGAAGCTGCTGCCGTTGGGTCCCAGGTTCCTTTGCTTCAGGCTCTGTCGGCTGAAATCACAGCGCCCAGAGAGCTGGGGAGAGCGAGAGAGGCAGAGGTTGGAAGAAGTTAAAAGGATCTGTAGAAGGAGGTGATGCTGCAGCAGTCTCTGTAAACTTCCCAGAAGGAGAGAAGAAAGTATAAACAGCCTAGAATAACAGGCACTGTTGACCATTTCACCGTTGAGGAGGAGAAACCTGGACGGGCAAATTTCATGGCTGTGGGTTCTGGAGGCCTCTGAGGGGAACTGAGGGGAACTGAGTGGAACTGAGTGGAGGGCTCCCACTGAGGCTGGCAGCTTCCCTGGGTGACGAGGGAGCTGTGGAGGCTGTTAGCCCCGGCGGGGGGCCACTAATCTGGCTCAGACAGGTGGGGATGCTCCCTGGAACCTGACCAGCTTCACTGAACAAAGATAAACTGTGTGTGTTGATCTTAAGGACTGAACATCTGGAGAAGGATCACAAATGTGCTGTCAAGCATGTTCCTCTACACTGACACATGTAGCATGTCCTGCACACACCTGCTCGCCCTCCGCTTCTTCCTCTCTGGACTCTCCTGCCCTGCCCTGATTAGCATCACCTGATCTTCTTTAACCTTTTCTGCCAAACTTGCAGCGTTGGCGTGAAGCGTGTTTCCCGTTGTGAGGATTCATCTGCCTCCTGAAGATTTGCACACCGTCCAGTAAGTGAACATGCGTGAACACAGCTGTCAGAGTGTACGTGCAGGAGGAAATCACAAAGATGCTTCTCAGCTTAGAGCTCCAAGTTCCTTAAAGCTGCTGTTAGCCTTGCTGGTTGCTATGTCACAGGGCTAATTTTACCTCGGTGATGAACTACAAACCCGTTGAACACAGGCTGAAGCACAAGAACCGGAACCCTCTCTGGAGAGGACCCGATAGATGGAAAACTCTCCAGCTGTGGGTGGAAGGGAAATTTCAGCCACTTTTGGTAATTTTCACTCATTTCTCTCTTAAATAGTCCACTTTTAAGAAAATTGCTGTGTGATTATCTGAAATCAGCTGAAACTCAACAGAGGTCTTCTGCTTCTGTCACAGCTTTGATAGCCCTTCAGTCGCCCCCCAGCTCCTCCGCCACGTCGCCTGTTGCAGGATGAATTTCTGCTGTGCAGAGTTGATTTTCTTTCTGAGCCTGAGCTAAAAGTTAGATATTAAGGCTCATTATTTGTATTTCACCTGAAATGCCAGAAAGGTCACGTTAGGCGATGTGGCGTCACGTGCTTTCGTTTAGCTGCATTAACTATGCAGAAATGTCTGCATGTTCCTAAAATTCTGCTCGTGCAGCCTTTATCCTGCTGCAGGGTGAGAGCAAAGGGAGGCTAAAACCTAGTGTTTAGTTCTGGAAATGAACCCTAACCCTAAACCAACACAACTTTTAAATGCATCAAGTATGATCACATTTTTGTCTTTAGGAAATATTGTTCCCTTTTTGCTGTATTTAATACTGTGAAATCCAGATGTTTATTACCTGTAGAAAACACATTTACCTCAAGATCTTGTGGCAGAGACGACACCAGAAAATCAGTGGACGGGAACCACCATCCTTTCATTTCCCGGGAAGGTCTCCTGGTAGCACATTAGAAACTCTGTGAAACATCTTTTGCTTAGCAACCATGTTGCTGTTTCCTTAGTGATTGCTGCAAAAGCTACATCTCAACATGACACTGCGCAGATGTTGATGCTTTTGAAACAGACTTGTCTTACAGTTCACACGCCTTAAGTTGGAACGGTTAGCGAGAAGACAACAGGCAGTCAAACCAGAGATCCAGAGATTGGACAAGCTGATGCTCCTGAGCACACGTGCACGCTCAGAGACCAGGAGACCAGCTTGCTTTTGATGTACCATCCATATGACCTGTCTCTATGCATGTACACGTTAGGCTAGCTAGTACTTTCTATAATCTATGTATTTTCTTCCTCATATATTGCAATCAATGCTCACAGTGACCACATAGCTCATAAAGTATCTTCATTTCTGTTGACAGCAGAGAGGACAGCTCGGCAGGTGGACACCTCCCCAGTGGACGGCGTTCTCCTGCTGGATTTTTTTTCAGCTGCTGAGTTAAGTTTTTCCCTGCAGAAACTCGAGTCTTCTGCTGCGTCACTGTTCACAGCACTCCAGCGCTTTTCCTGCGTCCCCGGCGCTCCAGCATGGACGGGGACCTGAAACAGCCAAGTGGACATTGAGCGGACAGCTGCAACGTGACTGAGCTGCACAACGAGCGCGCTGCCTCCTGGGTGGGATTTCTTGCCAGCGTCTCTGACCTTCTGTGCTCTGCTTGGAGCAGCGGCGGTGGTGGTGGTGGTGGTGGTGGTGGAATACAATCCAATAAGATTTTGATAAACTGTCCTGTCACTGCTGTTTCTGCCTGCATGTGTTTGACCTGTGGGACAGAGGAGAGCGCGAGTCTAGTGGTGTATTTATCTGCTGTAAACGTCTAAATCAGAGCCTGGCAAGAAGATCAGCTCCCCATCCTGGGTGTGGAGGACCCAGCAGCCTGGAGGGTCGGCCTGGAGCCAGCGGCAGCCTCAGGTTGATCGCTGGTTTATCTCATACTGGGAGACATGCTTTTAACTGGGAGCAACAGACTTGATCTGCAGTGGTGGTTTCCACTGTTTCCACAGCAGTTTGCTTCTGGACCCTGGGACCTGGGACCTGCCTGTCCCTCCTGGACCCTGGGGTCGTCCTGTCCTTCAGGTACCATTCAGCTTTGATTCTAGCTTTTTTGTTAACAATTAAAGTGCTTAGACTGCTTTCAACCAAACATCTACTCAAAGACAGTTGAGGTTGAGGGACGGCGCTGGAATCAGCTGGATTTATGACCTTCATGACCTTCATTCTGCTACCAGCAGATCATTAATTCAGCTTTACCCCAGGGGGGTGTTCCAGCTCTGTGTGTATTACATCAGAATTTTCTTTTGCATGTCTGCAGAGTTTGATGGTTTGGTCCCTCATGTTTGCTTAACTTGAAAAAAAAGGCTTTCTGACCACCTTTGTAATAACTAATACTTTTGACAAATCTAGTCCTGTAACCCTGCCTGGGTGCCTGGGCTCCATGAGCCCCCCACTGAGTTCTCTGTCTCAGAAAAGTCAATAAAAAAGCAGCTCATGTCTGTACACACACCTCCAGAGTTCTGGGCATTATGTGTGCCTTAGTAATGCACAACGTGAGGTCATTGTACGGAGGGGGGGTCCCACCACTCATCTCATAGGCTGAACTCTCTCTCTCTCTCCCCCCCCCCCCCCCCTCTCTCTCTCTCTCTCTCTCTCTCTCTCTCTCTCTCTCTCTCTCTCTCTCTCTCTCTCTCTCTCTCTCTCTCTCTCTCCTACTGAAATATTCATTTCCAGCACCTCACAGGCCCTTTTGCCTCCCACCTTCTCTCCATGTGCTGACGGTGACTCGTGTTTGGAGCTCGGTTACTGGAACACCAACCTGTTAGCAAGCCGTCGAGGGTCTCAGAGAAACGACCAGTGACTCCATGGCTGTCTGTCCCACTTCACTTCTTTTATTTATAAAGATTTAACCAGCCGTGAAGCAGACCGAGGTGTGCGCGGAGATCCGCGACACCAAACTGTTGATGCGCAGCTCCATCCAACCCAACTGGAAACGCGGCGGAGCCCTCGTCCACTGCGCCAGGCAAGTGTAGTTTGTTGCGGGTGGGGGTTCGTGTTAACAACATTTGATTTATAACTCATAAATTTCGCTGCAGGAATTCCCCGAGTTTGGAGAGATGAAGCGCGCGGGGGCGGTGCGCGTCAAAATCGACTGTATCTGATTTTCCCGAAATTCAACGGGAGGCGGAGGGTGCAGCCACCTGGAGAAGGGGTCGTGGCTGCGTGGCAACAGGGTCTGACCAGGAGAGCGTCTCGACCGTTCCTCCTTTCCTCTCAGAGGTTCTCCCACGCCGACCGACATGCGGATACCCTCGGGCTCCGGGACGCAGCGCGTCGGTCTCCTGTCGCACCTGAAGGCGGTAAAGAGCTCAAAATTATTATTCCAACTTTACGGGTGAACACAACAGGAGAAAGGAGAGGACGGGACGACGTGGATTTCTGATACGCGCCGTTGGTCTTTGGCTCATCTATTTTCCTCTTGGCACGACCTTCCCTGAGTTTCAGCGGTGCGTAAAAGCGAGCGCGTTGGAAGGGGAGATGCTGGCCAAGAGCGCGCTGAACACTGGATTTCGGCTTCGGGTTTAAACTCATTTGGATATCAGATTTTCCCCAAAGGAGACCCCGCAGAGGCCGAGGAGTTACAGGAAAGAATCCCAAAAGTAGATCTCTGAAATACGGATTATCAGACTTTCTTCTCCTGAAGGTCTGCAGACGCGCGCTCTTCGTGGATGCATGAGAAGGTAAAGCAGCGTCATCTCCCGTCTGTCCTGTTGCTTTTGCGTTGTTAGACGAGAACAAATGTTGTTTAATAACAATGGGTGTGTTCTGGGAATTTCTTTCCCCTAAAAGATGCGTTTTTCTCCCGTGTTGAACCGGTGTGTGCGCAGGTTGAGGTGACCAGGAATAGATTGAGGTGAAGGATCAATCAAGTGATTAATCAAATTTAAGATGTGCTTATTAAAATGAGCCAAAACTGATGAAATATCAGGTTTTCATTAGTTTAGAAGAATGGCCAACTGCTTATGGGCTCTTTCTGAGGCTCTTTCTGAGGCGTTGGGGCGTTAAGGCGCATTTTAATGATGTGACGCAGAGGCGTCCAGGCGCAACTGGTAATGAATTTCCATTTTTATAAAGGCTTTGGGTCAACAGGTATTAAGGACTCTCGCTCTCTTTCTCTCTGCGTGACTCTTTCTCCCTCTTTCCCCCTCGCCCCCCATTCTTTCCCCTCTGCTTTAGAGTAGTTGTTTGAACGTATGCGCATATATTTTTCTTTTTTGGTGTCACAAGGAGGCGATGGGTGGCGCTCTTTCAGCTGATTTCGAACGACCTGTTGGGTTTTTTTTGATACAGGTCAGATATTAGGGCGTATTTATTCAGAGATAGCAAACGGCACGACAGACGCCGAAATAAAGCAGGTTTCTAGAAATGATTTTATTGTCTGTAAAACCAGAACTCTGCCATCATTGAATGGAGAGAATTCTGTAGGTTAAATCACCTATGATGCACTTTTACCTTTGAAGATGTGAAAAAGAGGGGGTGAAGGTATTTGGACTCTCAGATGATAACATCTCATCTCAGAGTTATGAGAATCAAAAGGAGGGCTATAATTGGCTCATTACTGGCTCTGCAGCACATGCTTGACCTATCAAACCAGGAGAATATGTCTGAGGATAACAACTTTGCTTTTCTCTGTTTTTGCCTATTTTTTCTCTGGCAGTTTATGGTCTTGAATCCCACTTTTCATGCCTGCAGTTGAAGTGTGAACTTATGCTGACAGTGACCTGAGGTTGGTGGTTGCTAAGGCTGTATCTTAGTGACGTCAACCCAGAATCCAAATTTCAGCTGTTTCTGAAGATACCCGACCACCCTTCACAATGTGAATGTTGAGTGTTAGGGAAACAATGGCTGACACCAACAATCAGCTGTCTGCAGAGATGATAAAAACATGGTTTCTGCCCCTCAAATGAGAGCTTCCCCAGGACTTTGTTTTACCCGCAGTGCTACAACAGCAGCCTAATCAACACGGACACGCACCATTGTTTAAGATAAATGAGCTCATAAGTATTTAACATCACGCTGAATGTGGAGCTCTGCATCACAGCCAAAAAAGTAGCACAACACTGGCCGGTCTGAAAGTGAAATGTGTGTAATTTGAACAGAACGGGTTGTACCTTCCTACACAGTCGGCCACATGGTTTTAAATGATGCACGTTGGTCGAAATGCTCTTTACGGGACTGGGAATTCCTCTGCTGGGCTGCTAACACCAGTTACAAACCATCTGCTGGAAAATATGCTTCTAAAATACTCTAAATGCTAACAAAGAGGCAGACTGGTTTCCTGCTGACGCACTCTCTGCAACCCCTCATCCCTCCATTTTAGCCAACATCTCTCTGGTGTTATTGCTTTTGCAGCAGTCGTAAAACGTCTGACTCCTCAGTCATAAATCAGGATCAAACTGTACCCAGCTACAGAGGAGGCAGAACAGTCAGTACCTCAAGCCAAACTGGGGTTGTTGCTATAGAAACTGTCTTGTCTAAACATATATGTGTAAAAGGATGAAGTAAAAATTCAACCAAACTTCTTTGGCCATTCAAAAGCTCAAACATCTGGTTTGAAAAGATCAAATCACCAACCTGGCGCTGCATTCGGGGCTTCGTGGTGGGTGTTTTTGTGCACATTTCACCCCCTGGTGGTTTAACCATTGCGTGCTATGAGCCAATTGGAAATGAGGTGTGTGTGTATGTGTGTGTGATCTGTTGAAGCTGCAACGCCAGTGGCAGATAAAGGCCTCCTTCAGCACCTGAAGCTGTCCTGCCTCCAGCTGCCTTTTTCCAGACTTTGGAATCCTCTCCTACCTTTCTGCTCTGCAGTTGCTCCCATTTCGTTCTTAAGTGTGTAGAAACAGTTTTTTCCTTCTGAAACTCCATCTGTTCCCGTCAGCAAGTCTTTGACTCGTAACTCCTTTTCCTCTTTGCCTCACACGGTTTACGTCTCTGAATATTAAACAGACTTTCTGGCAGATGTACTGGCTGTTTTGGACATCTGTGCAGACTTTATCAAAGGCTGACACACACCACGCGGCTGTTTAACCTAAAACTTTGCATTTTTGCCGTGTGCTGCGGTTATTTACAGCAGAACGATCTCGACTACACCCGCATTCAGATGATTGTCTGTGCTTGAGCTCCAGACTGGGGCTACCTAGAAGACCACCCTGCTACAGTAGATGCCCTTAAAGATGATGGAGCTCCAGGTCAGCTGTAGTCAGAGATGGGATGTGAGAGTCATCCCCCACCCGGTTCCACCCTGTGGTTCCAGAGGCTCAGTGACGGACCATCAACCATCAATCACTGCAGGGCTCACGCAGATCAATACCTACTCATAACTTAAGGCCCCTGACCCTGATCGCAGATCATTATTCCCCCCCATCCCCACACAACACACACACACACACAGGCGGTAACCGGTGCAGGAAGGGCTGGCTCACGGGCTCTAGAGGTGAACACGGTGCAATTACTGAAGCAGAGAAACAGAGGAGATGGACGGGCTCACTGATTATTTTTTTGTTGTCATTAACATCGTTATTGTGCCACGCTGAATATGCACACCAGGGAATTTAATTTTAGTACTTCTTATAGCCTCTTTTTCCAGGTGAATCAGGCTCTATGTCAAAAAGAATAAATACAGTTAAAGGCAGCAGCAAGACAGATAAAAATAGGTTTGTCTAATAGACGAGACTGATTTGTTGATGATCCTGTGATGAAGCACCTCATTGGAGCTGTCTGGGTCCTGCCTCTGACCCGGCCGTCAGTGTTTGTGCCGAGGCTTCTGTCTGCTTTATTTATAGACGCGCTGCTTCTTGGACGTGCTAAGACGACAGTGGCGGCACGCAGCTTCCACGGGGAAAAGTGCAGAAAAAAAGCTTGGTTCATTAAGGCCTGGGTTGTACAGCACTCTTCATTTCTTTTTACTGAAGAGATGAAGAAATCTGGATTAATTTGAGCACAAAAACAATTCAGATTGTTGCATAGTTTTAATCATAAAGAGAGTTTGAGTTTCTTTCGCTAGTCTTCAGATGAAGGAAGATTCGGCATCTTCTCATTATCTGCGTTATCCTCCACTTGGGAAATTTCTCTGATAAACGATCATTGGTCACAGAATGACCCAAACAGTTAACCCAAACCCTCATCCCAACCCTAAAAAAAATTTAACCCTAGCCCTAACCCTACCCTATTCTTGGGGCAGGGTTACGGCTGGGGTTAGGGCTAGGGTTAGGGTTAGGGTTGGGATTAGACTTGGGTTTAGGGTAGGGTTAGGGTTAGGGTTGGGATTAGACTTGGGTTTAGGGTAGGGTTAGGGTTGCTGTTACGGTTGGAGTTAGAGTTGGAATTATCCCAAACCCTCATCCCAACCCTAAAAAAAATGTAACCCTAACCCTACCCTGTCTTCGGGCAGGGTTACGGCTAGGGTTAGGGCTAGGGCTAGGGCTAGGGTTAGGGTTAGGGTTGGGTTTGGAGTTGGGGTTAGGTTAAGGTTAGGGTTGCTTTTAGGGTTGGAGTTAGAGTTGGAATTAACCCAAACACTCTTCCCAACCCTAAAAAAAATCGAACCCTACCCCTAACCCTACCCTATCCTTGGAGCAGGGTTACGGTTAGGGCTAGGGTTAGGGTTAGGGTTGGGTTTGGAGTTGGGGTTAGGTTAAGGTTAGGGTTGCTGTTAGGGTTGGAGTTAGAGTTAGAATTATCCCAAACACTCTTCCCAACCCAAAAAATCTTTTAACCCTACCCTGTCCTTGGGGCAGGGTTATGGCTAGGGTTAGGGCTAGGGCTAGGGCTAGGGTTAGGGTTAGGGTTAGGGTTAGGGTTGGGTTTGGAGTTGGGGTTAGGTTAAGGTTAGGGTTGCTGTTAGGGTTGGAGTTAGAGTTAGAATTATCCCAAACACTCTTCCCAACCCAAAAAAATTTTTAACCCTACCCTGTCCTTGGGGCAGGGTTATGGCTAGGGTTAGGGCTAGGGCTAGGGTTAGGGTTAGGGTTAGGGTTAGGGTTGGGTTTGGAGTTGGGGTTAGGTTAAGGTTAGGGTTGCTGTTAGGGTTGGAGTTAGAGTTAGAATTATCCCAAACACTCTTCCCAACCCTAAAAAAAATGTAACCCTAACCCTACCCTATCCTTGGAGCAGGGTTATGGTTAGCGCTAGGTGTTGGAGTTAGAGTTGGGATGACCCCAAGCACTCTTCCCAACCGTAAAAAAAATTTAACCCTACCCCTAACCCTACCCTATCCTTGGAGCAGGGTTACGGTTAGGGCTAGGGTTAGGGTTGGGTTTGGAGTTGGGGTTAGGTTAAGGTTAGGGTTGCTGTTAGGGTTGGAGTTAGAGTTAGAATTATCCCAAACACTCTTCCCAACCCAAAAAATTTTTTAACCCTACCCTGTCCTTGGGGCAGGGTTATGGCTAGGGTTAGGGCTAGGGCTAGGGTTAGGGTTAGGGTTAGGGTTAGGGTTAGGGTTGGGTTTGGAGTTGGGGTTAGGTTAAGGTTAGGGTTGCTGTTAGGGTTGGAGTTAGAGTTAGAATTATCCCAAACACTCTTCCCAACCCTAAAAAAAAATGTAACCCTAACCCTACCCTGTCCTTCGGGCAGGGTTACAGCTAGGGTTAGGGCTAGGGCTAGGGCTAGGGTTAGGGTTAGGGTTGGGTTTGGAGTTGGGGTTAGGTTAAGGTTAGGGTTGCTTTTAGGGTTGGAGTTAGAGTTGGAATTAACCCAAACACTCTTCCCAACCCTAAAAAAAATTTAACCCTACCCCTAACCCTACCCTATCCTTGGAGCAGGGTTACGGTTAGGGCTAGGGTTAGGGTTAGGGTTGGGTTTGGAGTTGGGGTTAGGTTAAGGTTAGGGTTGCTGTTAGGGTTGGAGTTAGAGTTAGAATTATCCCAAACACTCTTCCCAACCCAAAAAATTTTTTAACCCTACCCTGTCCTTGGGGTAGGGTTATGGCTAGGGTTAGGGCTAGGGCTAGGGCTAGGGTTAGGGTTAGGGTTAGGGTTGGGTTTGGAGTTGGGGTTAGGTTAAGGTTAGGGTTGCTGTTAGGGTTGGAGTTAGAGTTAGAATTATCCCAAACACTCTTCCCAACCCAAAATTTTTTTTAACCCTACCCTGTCTTGGGGCAGGGTTATGGCTAGGGTTAGGGCTAGGGTTAGGGCTAGGGCTAGGGTTAGGGTTAGGGTTAGGGTTGGGTGTGTAGTTGGGGTTACGTTAAGGTTAGAGTTGCTTTTAGGGTTGGAGTTAGAGTTGGAATTAACCCAAACCCTCATCCCAACCCTAAAAAAAATTTAACCCTATCCCTAACCCTGCCCTATTCTTGGGGCAGGGTTACGGCTGGGGTTAGGGCTAGGGTTAGGGTTGGGGTTAGACTTGGGTTTAGGGTAGGGTTAGGGTTGCTGTTAGAGTTGGAATTAACCCAAACCCTCATCCCAACCCTAAAAAAAAATTTAAGCCTAGCCCTAACCCTACCCTATCCTTGGGGCAGAGTTAGGGCTGGGTAGGGCAGTAATTTAAAAAAGGCACATTTAATTCATTTGATTTTCAGTGTTTTGAGACTCATTCCAAAGTCAGATATTTTGTTGCCATGCTTTTCTTCATTTTCATTTGAAATTAAATCACGTTTTCTCCATATCCCAAGATGTGTATTTTTTCTCCAGTGAGGTGGGGTACCAAAGCACTCCATCCATCTGCTCCTGGTCTGGCCCCTTTGTCATATGTTAGAACCCATTGTGGCCCACGAATCAAAAAGTTTGCCCTCCCCTCTGCTAGAGGGTGTGTGTGATTTTTGGATTTTATATTGTGCATGGAAAGAGAGAAAAAAAGACAACCATTTATGCAAAAGCAATTTAAAAAAGAAAAGCTAGGCATTTTCTCTTCCTAGAAAACACACTGGGTAGTTATCCCTGAACAACCGTGTGTGTACCTCTGCAGGCTAATTGATAGAGTTCCAGAGCAACAAGGGATTATGGGATGCCCGACTGATCAGTGCAACATGCACATCAGTTTCTCTTAACTTCTACATTACTTCTTCTGCCTCCTGCTTCCTTTTTTCCACTGCTCATGACCTGATGCTTCATTTTGGCATCTGTGAAATTGGAGGATGGCGCTGCTGTTCCCTGAAAAGTGCTGGAATCCCACACACATGCCTCAAACGGGCTGAAATTGGAGGTTTCATCTGCAAAGATTCGTGCAGGATTTGATACCAGTGTTTACGTCTGTACCGCTCAATCCTGCCTCCTCTTCTGGTCTTTACATTTGCTTTGCAGAATGTTTGGTGCACATTTTCTATGCAGATTTTATTTGGAGTGTGTTCTGGTTTCTTTGTAGGTTCGGTTGATTAGAGCAGAATCTGTTGGTGATCATCAGGCCTGAAGCTTCTGAAACATCTTCTATCTTAGCGGTTTCCTCAGACCTTTCTAAAGGAAGAGCGTATACGTTGCAGATTGTGGAGGTGGAACTTTGGTGGTGTGAGGTTACTGGTCATCATTTTTCCACGCATCATTAGCAGGATGAGCTTTAGCGCTCATTATTTTCATGTGGAGGACGTGGGGAAGTCGGCCCGCTCTTTGAGGCTTGGTGCCTCCGTCTGATGCAAGGCCGCAGACGCCATGCAACACAAACGCAACGCAATATACACAACGATGGTGGTTGATAAAGGAGAGATTACTGCTCTTTTCACGTCTTTGAACAGCTTGTCTTTCTGAAGTTAGTTAATGATGTTGTCATTAAACCTGTTTTGTAACACAGGAAAGTACTGAAAGGAGCTTGAAGTCGGTTTCAGTCGCCTGCTGCCTCGTAGCTAATATTTCTTTTAGAAGCAGTAATATCCAGCATCCGATTATTCACTCTGCAAATGTACTAGACTGTGTTTTGTTTTCTTGTGTCTGCATTTCTACTTGACTCCATCTGAAAGGGCAGCGACTGTCAAGCTGCTGAAAGTAGATCGTTTCCATCTGTGAAGTGAAAAGCGTAAAGTGAATTCATCACTTTACAGCTAATCTTGTTCTTGAACTGTTCCTCATCACCATCATCAGCCTCTTCTCTCATTTACCTCCACTGTTGTTTCCAACCAGGCTGCAACATCACTATCATTGTTTGTGGCTTTCAAAATCTCCTTTTCTGAGACCATTGTGTGTGTGTGTGTGTGTGTGTGTGTGTGTGTGTGTGTGTGCGCGCGTGTGCGCGCGTGTGTGTTAAAGAAAGAGACAATTTTTTTTATTGTTGAAATTTTGGGTCTTCCATTGTTTGTTTCCACAATGGTATGAATGGTGGTAAAGTGTGCGTGCGTGTGTGTGTGTGTGTGTGTGTGTGTGTGTGTGTGTGTGTGTGTGTGTGTGTGTGTGCACCAGCACGTGCTGTCCATGATGTGCACAGGGCTGGCGTGAGTGAGAGCATGAGCCAGCTGATAATTAAAGCAACGCTGAGCCCAGGAAGACATGCCGATGACAAACGAGAGGAAATGAGGGATCAATGAAGCAAAAGAGAAACACAGCTTTCACAATCATGTGTGTGTGTGTGTGTGTGTGCGTGTGAGCGAGTGTGTGTG
>CAAE01015100.1:224215-241791 GCA_000180735.1 Tetraodon nigroviridis | reverse complement strand
TAATGGACAATTAGCAGCTGTTGCAGTACGACGACTGTATTAAGATTACAGCTGAGCAGAGATCAAATTCTGCTTCAACAACTGCCAACAGCCCTGTGCTGCCAAAGTGGAGAGGAAACGCTGATAAAAGAGAGAGTTGGCTCGGTGTGGCGACGAGAGGCTGTGATTAGGATGAAAAGAGGAGGAGTTGAAGTTTAACGGGGCCGCCATGCTCAAGATGAAGGAACGTGACCATCTTCACACACAGCCAGCTGGCAAATTCTACCTCTGCTCATATAGGAGACATATTGTTTAATATCATTTCAGTAAAGCAATGTACAAGCCTTTTCTTCAGCTTCCTGCTTCCCACGAGATGGCTGTGAAATACCTGCACAAACCTTGGTGGTTTGTCACATCCTCCGTTTGCAGTTCACACATTTTTGTTGGAGATCTCCCAGAATTCTTCCCCTTAATTGATTTATTTGCGGCTCCTTTTAAGGCGACAAGAATCTGTCCTGTGGCCTGGCCAGGCATTGTTCTGATCCTTTTTCCCAAGAGTGCAGTTATAAAAGGCCGACGGCTGGTCCGACAGGAGAGTGGAAGGAGAAAATTGGCCGCAGAGAGTCGGTGGCTCAGGCTGCGGGTGCTCGCTTCAACTCATGTCTGAAAGACTCGAGCGTTCATCATGGTTTTGGCCTAATGGAGGTGGAGAGGAGCCTTTTTCTCCTTCTCAATGCTGGACAGTGTGGAGGGTCATAATTAGAGGCACTTGAACGCTTCCAGGGTGGTAATTGTCGCTGTTTGCAAGTCTGTTTATTGTTGCTATTTTTGTGTCGCTCATTTCTCCTCCTGTCTTCTTGCTGAACGCTGTTATTATTTACTACTATTTATTAAGCCCGGTTTAGTGGAACCTGAAGGTGGCTTTAAAGCAGCTTCCATTTGCTTTCTCTTTTTCATCTTGATGCGCTGAATTGTGCACGTGTAAGCATTTTAGCCGTCCTGTCATGCGTCGCTGGGAGGATTTCTCCAGGGGGCAGTTTTCAAAGGACACTGCTGGATTTTTGGGGGCTTTGTTGTGTTAATTAAAGCCAGAGAAATAATGAAATGGAGATGTCAACATAGTGACCCAAAATAGACAGCAGGCAAATAGCATGTAGGAACCGAAGCCGTGGAATTAATAATGCAGCTCCTGAGGTGAACCCCCTGCTGGGAGAGCCATGTTCCCCATATTCCACCTCCAGGATTTACGATCGCCATGGTGAAACACACCTCAGGATTGGAGGTGCCTGCTTTCTTCCAGAAGAACTTGGGCAGAGACTTCTGTTGTTATAACAACCAGTATCAGATGTTATTTCTGAACTCTTAGATCATTAAATTGAGTTAGAAAAGAAGATGATACAAATCAAGGCTTGAAAGCTCTGTTTTACCTGCACGTTCGTCATAAATTCAGTTATAATTATGCGGCATGGTTGCTTCACTAATTGCAGTGCTCCGACATTGGAAAACACAGCCGGATTTTATTTTCTACCCAATATAATGGTGGATGAGTAAAGGGTTAATGGTGGTTAGCACACCCACAAGCCTGATCAATGGCTTCTGTGTAGTTCCACTCCCACAGACTGGAGCATCAAGCTCCAGCAGAGGCGTCCGAAGGTCACATGGGTTGCTGCGACTCATCAGAGAACCGTCAGCTTTTTTTAATTTATCCATGCTGAATTTAGCAGCCTGATTGGATCTGCGGCATGTTTTCATTGACCCTTTGTGTCCTTTCTGAAAAGCTGTTTTTTTTTTCAAGCTGAAGACTTGTGAGATTCGGCCCTAAATAATTCATATGCATACTTTGGCAGCCTATATTCAGCTTTTTTTTTTTTTTTCAAAACAAATTGGTTTTCACCTGAACCCAATTGTAACTGAACTTTGCACTCAACAAGATTCAAGATCTAAGGAGCTGCATGCCGTTTTTCCAAACTTTCGCCTTTAAACCGATGGTTTTTTCTTTCTCGTTTGTTCATTTCTCGTTCAGGCTTTGGAATCTCCATCTGCTCCTATCTTTCCCTGATCGTTCTCTGGCAAATTCAACAGTAATTTATTGGCAGCACAGCCTGAAATTGCCCTGCAAAATTAGCAGCTTTTAAAAAATATGACAGCCGTCCTGAAGAGCGCAGATGATTCACATTTTAATTTGGGAGGACTGAGTGAGGACGTGTCTTTATCGCCTGTTACAAAGCGACGCGGCTGCACACAAGAGGCGAGAAACCCTCTTTAGGGACGATGTACATGGACGATCTGGCACACAGTGTCCATAAACGTAGGGGAAGAGCATCCTTGAGGAAATTAGAACATATGTGCTGCTGCTAAGGAGAAGGCAGTAGAGGGATATTGGAGCCATCGCTCTAAAAAAAGTTTAAAACTGAGACGATGAGGAGATTAATGTTCCCGCATCTCTGCTGCAGCCAGTTTGGAAACAGTGGTGCTAGATCACACCTTGTACCTTCAGCTTTCTACACCTGACCTGATGCCAGATAAAGTACACTTAAGGTCTGTTTATACCTTAAAACAGCCTTGTTTTTATCTCACTCCATTTTGCAGGATCACTTACATTGATAAGACACGTGTGTGTGTTTGTGTGTGTTTGTGTGTGTGTTTTAGTCTCCAAATCACCTGTCAGTGATCTTCTCGCAGTCTTTGGATGGGGATGTAAAGCCAGAGTTTGTGGAATTACATTGAAGTATTAAAGATAAAAGCACGCAGACGCTCACAGTCGGCAGTTTTTAGTGCAGTCTGTCCACTGCAGGCTTCAGAAGAGCAACGGATGCAGAAGAAAAGAAACGATTGGAGGAGAAATGTCTAAATACAGGCAAATGAGAGAAAGGGAAAAACAGTAAATGGAATGAAAGGCTGCCAAACAAATTGAAAGAACAGGATGCATTATAGCACAGCTTCAGAGGGCAATAAACCTGAAGAGGAGCAGATAAAATGGGAGGCAGAGAGACAGAAAGAGACGGGGGGGGGGGGGAAATGCTGGAATAGGAGAGTGATGAAAGAGTGCATGTGAATGTGGCACTCTCTAGATACTGCTGCAGCCTTTTGATTAAAGAAAAAAAAGATCTCCTTTGATGTTTCACCCCTCTAGCGGGCACTGTAAGACAGCAGCTCCTATCAATTCGGTGTACATAGCTTCTTCATCAAGCACGCTGTTTACAGGCCTCCTGTTCACGTCGGCGCGGTCCTGATGGGACTCTATCCTCAGAAAAGACCCCGTCTTGGTGATGTGTGGTTTGTTAGTTGTTGCTTTACCATTTTGTGTTTGTTTTAGGGTCAGTCAGGACGGTTTGGTGTTCAAACAGGGCCCGGCTGAGGGAACCCTGACCTGCACAGGGAGATGGAATGTTTCCTCTAAAGACTGGATTGAAGTTTCCCCTTCGTTGTGGCTGTAGATGATGCATTTGCAAACCTTTAGACTGAACCTAAATCAAGGTTCCGGGGGGTTTAAAATCAATCCAAGGCTAATTCCTTCTCGTTGCCGACCCGTGTCAGGTCCCACATCCACACGCTGCTCAGCGAGGGACGCATGACGCAAAAGCTTTTCATTCATTGCTTCATCCAGCTGGAAGGCAGTGTGTGAACGTGCCCTAGCGACCGATCGCTCTAAATGGGATCTATTCATTTGGTTTTCCAGAGTCTTCCGAAGGCAGAGAAGAAACATTCCTGTCCTACAGACAAACGTTAACCAACCACCAAAAGGCCTTTTAAAGTCTCCAGATGTAAAGAGAAGTGATGTTTAGGAAGCTAAACTTGCAGCCAGTGCATAACAACGCTTCCAGCCGAGAGGCAGCACACTGGCTCTGAATCAGCCAGGAAGGCTGCAGGCTGAGCAGGGCCAAAGGTGAGCAGATCTCTGTGGCCGGTCCGGGACCTTTTCAGACCCTCCAGAATCCCACTCAGTGTTTCGGAGAGTGCCCCGCATTGTCTCTTTTCCTCAGCGCTCTGCAAAGTGTTGTCTCTTTCAGGGAGTGGGTGTGTGACGCTTACGTAAAACAAACTTGTTACACAATGCACGTGTTTCTGTGTGCTCGTCCGCTGCGCCTGTTTGCATGTTGCTTGCATGTGGGTCGACTCCAGCGCGGTGTGTGAGTGGAACACACTTTCGTTGGTGTAAATCCATGTGAGCAGACACACACACGCTCACACTCCTGCCGTAAACGTGCACCCATCAGCTCTTCAGATGCAGATGTGAGGATAGTTTGTGAGAAGGTGCTGGCTCTTCTGGGGCTTCAGGTATCCTCAGTCTGTCTGTTTATCGCCAGTTTTCTGACTTGCTAACTTTCCCATCACATCACATCCATTCTTTCGTCTCCTGTCTGTCCTCTTGACCTCTTTTCTCACTGTTCTTTCTTACTAATGAAGAAGCACCTGTACCCCAGCCAACTTTCCCTTCTGTGTTTCGCATCCCTTTCTGACTTCTCAGTGCTCATTCACCCACTTCCTCCCTTCATGAGACTCCCGGTCTACTTTTCTTCTCAACCTTCTTGACTTTTGCCAAAATGAAAATAAAAAATCCCCCCAGAATTCTAGAATTGAGTGCTGCTCTACCGGAAGTGTCAGAGGGTGAGTGATCCAAGGTTGACAGAAAGTAGAGGTTGGGGAGTCCTAACTAGTACAGCAAAACTATCAGCTAGTGTAGCCAATTTGTGCTTGATCAGAGAGGAGGAAGCACGGAAGAGCTTAAATACTGGAACATCATCCTCTTACTTCTCTCTGCTTCAATTTGTGCTGCGGTGCTGCTCACATCATCTGGTCAAAAATAGGTCTGGGCTGGGCTCTCCAGGAAGGTAGCTGGAGGAGCTCGGTTCTAGCCAGGTCCTGCCTCTATACCTTCAGCTGCCTGACGCAGGGAGGCCCAAGTGGAGCGCGTCCAAGCTCTTGATTAAATGGAAACGTGCACACTAGAGTTTCTCTTTTTCTGGAGCCAGCTGTGGGCGATTTCAGAGGAGTGGGGAGCAGCTATGAGTGGGGGCAGGAGGGGGTGGGTCTGCTTGTAATATCAAATATAAATACTCGAATACTGGAGAATTTCAGTCTCTTAGCGCTCAGGGGTTTGTTGACTCCACATCCATCCTCTCGACTGAGTTTCTCTATTTCCGCGCCTCCCCGCTCCTTCACCTCCTCCCTCTCCCCCCTCACTGCTGGTTTCTAGTGCAGTGATGTCACGTGTTGCCCTTGCGTGTCCGAGCAGGTTTGGGGTTAGGGTTAGGTTCCTGAGGTCAGTCGTCACACGTGTAAAGATGTGAGTGCACCATTTTCCTTCCATTCTGTCACTCCCTAACTTCCCTTCTGACCTCTTGTTATGCAGTCACCACCCTCCACTCCCACCAGATATCATCCTCTCGGTGATAAAAATGTTGCACGCTCCAATGTGAACGACATTTTCCTTTATATATAGGAAACATTTTCCTTTATTTATAAGATAACATCGCTGGAGCTATCTATCATGTCACCCCACACTTCCTCCCTCTCTTCTTCCTCCTCCTCCCCTTCCTCCTTCTTCTCTATCACCTGACTCAATCTCTCTAACACACACAGCTCTATCGTCCTCTAATTTTCTAAGTGTGTTTGCAGCAGATAGCAGGAGGTTGGGGGTCACGTTGAAGGTGAAAGAGGGGAGATGTCGCCTGTAGATCTGAACCTTCTGCTTCATGATGAGGGGGATTCACGGTGAGAAGAGCGCAGTGTGTGGTGTCTGAGAGCGTCAGGTGTTGAACAGTGATGCCAGTGTGATGGTGTGTGTGTGTGTGACAGGGGCAGTATTAATCAGTAGCCTGTGATACTCAATGCTAGCATCTTATTAACATTTATAACACAGGTGTGTAAATCTCCCTGTGCTCCTCAGCAGCGTGAGCTGCGTTGACATGTGTGTACATAACTGCCAATCAATAACTGAATTCAAAAGTCTGGGGAAAAAATGGGTCTCGAAATGTCAAACTATATTCATAATTCATTCTGGGGAATAAGACTGTGGCCTGCTTGTATTTCTTTAAACCTTGAAACTTTGGAGGGAACAAATTTACCTTCTTGCGGATTATGTTTTATGAGAAAAGCTGACAGTGTGTCAGCATATTGGCTGAATATTTCCTGGGTGTTTCCTCTCAGGTATTAGATAATTTATTCTGCCATCTTATAACAAGAAAAGCACCTTTTTTAAAAAAAAAAATACCCATTTCATATCCATCAGTCCCTCAGTGATGCCATATAGAAAAACTATTGAAGCAGTAAAACTAATCAGTCTAAAACCTAAAGCACATCTCCATGTTTCTTGAAAAAGCTCATATTTCCTCTCACTAATGACACCCAACATTTCTAGTTCCACACCTTGTGTCTGTGGGGATCCAAACTGCTCCTCTGGCTTAGAATCTACATCCGTCTCAGTGGAGCTCTTCTTCATGTGGAGCTGTTTCGCACCCTCGTCTTCCCAGCGTCTTCTCGTTCCTCGGATCGAGCGCACCGACCTCATGTCTCTGCGACAGGCCACCACCTGTCCAGAAATCTCTGGGTCCCAGCAAACGCAGCTCAGTTCTTACCATCAGATCCAAGATCCTTTCGCAGACTTCGCACCTGCTGAGCACGTGGAATCCCTCACGCTAACTAGGTTGTGTCTGCATAACAGCTCTGTCAGTACAGTAAAGACTTGATTTATGGACGAGGTGTCCCACGTCCCTCAGCACCAATGTGGGTAAACACAGACCGGCGTTAGCACTGGCCGCGGTCTATTTTTACCAGCCATAGATCCTCGTGGTCTGGTACTGTCACGCGCTCAGTGATGGAGGACGTGCTGTGAGCAGCGCCGGTAATTCCGAGCATCTGTGAGCGCGCAGATATTTGCACCAATGCTTCATCTGTCGCAGACTTTTGCGTCTTTTTGAGAACCCCCGCCAGGTGCAGCTGTGGTTGTGTGGAAGCTCTGGGCGATGCCGCAGATTGTGGCTGTTAGAGTTGTTTTAGTTTGTTACCGACAAAGATGTTCTACATTAAATTGGAGAAGTCTATTTATGCCCAGCTCTCACATTCGCCCACATCACTCCAAACCATCTGAGAAATACTTCTGCTTATTGGACCTTTGTGGAAAGTGCAGTTCCTGGTGAAAGCTAAATAACATTTCACACCCTGCAGACATAATTACCCCCCACCCCCCCCTTCCCGTACATCCATCACAGAAGTGTTTGAATCGTAGATGCCCCTGAATGTCCGTGCACATGAGGTCTCGTCCACGAGGCCTCTGAGCCTCTTGGCCTTGAAGAGTGAGGGTGAATGCTTCCTCGGGCTTGCTTCCTCAGGATTCCACGACTGTTTACATTTTAGTGGCTCCCTTTAGGAACTATTATTAATGAACCGGTGCATGTTTACGAGCACAGCCGTGCCGAGCGGGCGCGCAGACACATGGTTTCTACTGTAATTAGTTTCCAGGGTCAAGAACCTTCTTGCGTCAGTGATCTGCAGCCGTGCTTTTATAGTTTCACATCGTTTCTCCCTGCTGTCCTCATCTGTTGCTCCCTTTAGTCTTTATTTGACCCAGCACCTTCAGTCTTTTGTTAAACCTGAAACTGCTGCATTATGTTAAACACATCAGTCTGCCTGCAGCAGCGCAGCAAGCAGGATGCCTCGGGCAGTGGGCAGAACGTCAAAGCAGAGCTGGACCGGGTTGCGGTTGGAAACACAAGCTGCAGAAGTGCATGAGCAGTTCTGTCGTCTTTTAACATAACTAGGAGACGCGCATGTGCTCGTCCCCGCGACTCAGCGAGCGAGCTGTGTCTCGCGGCTCGCTCCTCCTGGCGGTAACTAGCCGCCGAGCTGTAACTGTTGCCAGTTAGCCCGTTTCCTCAGAGTGGGAGCCTCGCTGGCCGCCTCTCTGTACAGAATGTCCTTTTGCCAGCTTCCTCGTAGTGTGTGCCCCTGTCGGTGCCCGGCCTTGACAAGACATTCTTCTGTCAGCTCCCTGTCACGCTTGCTTTTGCCTTTGCTCCGACTCTGACGCTTCCTTTCCTCTCCTTCCTTCCACTCTCGCTGTTCGTCCTCTCCTCCTGACTCTTACTTGCTTTTCAGTCTTACTCTGACACTATCTGTGCCATCTCCACCAGCCCTTCACACATGCTAAACTATTTCGATGTTAGCTATGTGAGCCCCTGGATCAAGCCCATCATCACATGCCATACTATCAACGTTGAAGCAAAGTGAACCAGGGGGCAGCACTTGGCCCAAGTTCCTTAAGCAACGCTGAACCAATGTTCACCACAGGCAGCAGCGCACTGCCCTTGTGCCCCCAGGGCCAACATACTACTATTTCCACTGCACAGTATCTCGGTAGTTTTGCATTCCAAGACACATCAGATAAGAAGTCAACCTTACACTTGGCATTTATGACAATTTAAACATTTCCAATTTTGTCTTGTTTGGCTTGACTTTGAAGGCTGTATTTGAATTCATGGATTTTTGAATCTGTCCTGTTTAGGATGCGTGCTCTGTTTATAGTAGGTGTCTGAATACATGATGCAACAATCCGTGACCTCTCCATAGCAACCGAGTGGAGACAGGATGGAGCTAATGCAGACGGCCAGGGTGCAGCCTGCGAGTGAGAAGAGTGAAGTGTGATGGACATGGGGTCGAGTGTGTTGCTTTGAGGTGTCCACAATAAGGTTGTCAGGGTTAAGGAGGCCGAAACCGTCTGCTTGTTCTGCAGAGTCCACAGTCTACTGCTGCCCAAAGAGTAAAATTTGAGGACAAAAAAAAATCCTAAATTGTGGTGCAAAGGCAGGGTAGTACTGCTGCCTAAGTCTTGAACTTGGATGCAGAAAAAAAAACAAGAAGAGTTGTGTTTGGAAGGATTGACATCGGCTGGCATATCTCTGCGCTGGCATGCAATTAGTTTAGTAATAAGATCATCTGTTGATAAGAGGTTTTCATCACTCATGAATCTGCTGTCGCTTCAGGCACTTAGGTTAGTGCAGTAGAAAGAAAACTGAAGCGCAGACGTTGGCAGCAATGATGTAGCTGTCTGTCATTCATGCACTCACGTTGTTGCAGCAGAAAGAAGCTCAAAGCACACACGTTTGCGATAATTAATTCTATTTATGAAGATGTAGAGTAATGACGAAAAAAAAGCTGGAACAGAACACTGACAGTTTCAGGCTTTATCCAGCTTCTGTTGTCACAGCAAGACTGAATGAGCGAATGAGGTAAAAAAAGCATTGGAACAGAAAACTGACAGTTTCTGTCTATTATTCAGCTGTTATTGTCACAGCAATCCTCCCTCTGCGTTCTCTTTGATACCGACATCATTTTTACATGAGGAATTACATTTGTCTACGTCAACAACCACTATAAAATTGTTTTGGATTAACTAGTTGAGGTTTTTCTCGAGCCACCGAGACGCTTTGTAACATCAACTTCTCTCTCTCTCTCTCCCCTCCTCTCTCTCTATCCCTCCCTCTTTTCCTCACCAGTCATTTCCTCCTCGTCACACGGTGGCAGTAAATAACATCAAGTTCACAAATTAATTTTCCCTCAGCCCTCATTGGCCTCCTTCATTGTCTCCAACAGGTTTATGGGCGAGCTCCACTATCAATTACAGGCTAATTCTGTTAGCGTCATAGCGGCAGCGCCAGTTTATGAAAATGTCAGCTTGTTTTAAAGGAAGCGTCTTTTATCGTGACGCCCAAGTTGTCTGGCTTTTAATAAAATTACACCTACGTTTGTATGTATATAAAAAAGAATTCTGCACTTTCAGATCTGAAAGCAGAATTTTGAATCTTTTTTTTAATGTCGGTTCCGGTGCTTGATTGTTGATGTGGAATAGGTCTGTACCTGCATTCTGTTGTTTGTTTTTGTTTCTTGCTTCATCATTCAGGTGCCCTAGCTGTGGTTTTTGTCGTGGTACCAGAACAGTGTGATTTCTTACATTTTGATTCATACTTGATCACAGTTGGACCTCACGCTGTCGACTGGCATCAGATAAATCGCTCCGTGTGAGTAATACAGGATTTATGAGTCATCACCTTGTTTTGCACTGTTTCCATAGGAGCCATGAAAACTGCAGTGCTGATATTTGCATCTGATTTCGCTTAAGATGGAACAAACAGGTCAGAAAACACCCAAAGATCAGACCCCCAATCCCCAAACCATGCAGATGTCAAGCATCTAATATGACTGAATGTGAGCCAGAAGTCCAGCGCATTCCTGATTAGCGGTGTTGTTGCAGCCGCGGTTACCTGTTGATCAGGTAAAGTCAGGCAGGTGCAGGTTTAGGCAGGACCACTGGCCCTCAGTGGGCAGAGACCAGCATGTGGAGAAGGGCGTGCCCCCAGGGCTGCGTCTGGATAAATCAGCCAAGACGTGCACTCACACGTGCTTCTGATCTGACAGGTTAGATCACGAGAGGAAGGTGTTGGTCCGAATCCCAGAGGAAAGGTGACCGTCGGCGTGTTCCCACTCCTGCGGTATCATGAATGCAGCTTTATTAATCTTGTAGCGCATCATCGAAGGTTATCGGTGCTGAAAAAGTTTGCACCAGCTTTCATCATCCTGTGTCGCTGCCCTTGATGTTCCCTTTGTTGCAGTAGCAATGTTACAGAATAAAACAATCAATTTATTTATGTTTCTTCTCTAACGGATAAACCTGATGCTGACAAGATGTTGAGGTGCCAGAATCAGCACTCGGATTTTTTTCTGAAGCTTTTCCATTACCTGCATGATGAAAATCTTACTGGGAACCAGTTTGTTGTTTTTTACCATAATGTCATCCAACAAAAAGAATTAAAGCTTCTGTTTCACCACTGTTTTGGTGAAAGAATATTTTAGTGTTCAGTTAATGTTTGTACAGTATGTTTTCTAGTAAACATGATCTTCTGCCGAGAAATACATGGATCTTTGACTGGCGTGTTTGGTGCAGACACTGGTTTGTTTTTCTTCTGTCAGTAGGACACCGTCCACTGAGTGGACCCCTTGGCCTTTAATCTGTGGTTGCCATTACGGTGACTGGTTTACCGCTTTGTTGTTTCTTTTACTCTTTCAGTTAAATTTGTGGGCATGTTGAGGCGTTTGAGGTCAGTCTTATCTCTGTACTTTAGTGTGTGTGTGTGTGTGTGTGTGTGAGACACACAGACAGTACTAGCGTCTTCGTGGTCTGGAGCTGCACTAATTAAGGTCTGCATCACATCAAACCACATTAGTGTCAGGCCAGCTCACTGTTTTCTGCAGATAAAACATGTGTGCCTACATATTTGAGTGTGGTTCTCTGGACGCCTGTTGGCACTTTCCTTTGCTCTTTATCAGGTGATTCCGACCTGGACAGTACAAACAATGTGCAACGTTTTGATTTCTTTCTCTTCCCTTTCTATTAGCCTGTGCAGTGTCAGCCAGTCATATCCTGATCAGCTAATTGGTAATTAAAACTTGGCTTGTCAGCTACTGCCAGGCTGCCCTGAACTTTGCCCAACGTGGTTAAAAGTCGGAACTTTCAGGAAATCTCTGCTAGATGCCAAAGGATTCTCCTTAGATGCGGGTCGTTAATTTCATGGAAAACGTGGGACCAGAAACCCCTGAAAGCTGAGCAGATACATCAGGCCTTGATCACCCTGGCGATGGTGCAGGAAGCCTCAGCATTCTCTAACTGATCTGCCAGCATCAACCAGAAGCATCCGTCTTTAAATCGTATAGGCCTCTGCCAGTAAGCAGCGTAGCTCTGCATTAGCCTGATTGGTGGATCAGGTAAAATATATCTGTGCGAAAGAAAACTCCTCCGGCTTGAATTCCTCAGGGATAATTCACTGTGCACTTTGTCTGCGCCACTCTTCTCTCCGGCTATTATGGTGGGTTGTTGTGGCGTCCACTTTGACCCCGGCGCTGCAGTGATGTACGAGCCAGCTGGCAGGTGACGAGTAAAGATCAATTTATGTCTGACACATCGCATTAATCACAGGTGCACGCGCCACCTCGACGACGGCATCCAGGAAATGCTGGTGTTCTTTATGGCTTTTTAATCCCAGCCTCTGTTCAGCCAAAGGCGAAAATTAGCTGTGTTGTGGGCAGAGCACGAGAGCGCTGACCAACCGCCCTCATGCATTAACATGGCTCTTCTGCTGGAGTTAATCACTGTATTTGCTCTGATCAATTATTAGTGCTTGTGTGTTTTACAGTTTAGATTAATGGCTGGTTTTGCTTCTGCAAGAAAAAAAAATCCAATTATTTTGTCCCTTCTATGGTTGGAATTCATTAGCAGAAAGAAGCCAAAGTTGTGTTCAGGTCTGATAATGAAGCAGCTGCTTGTTGTGTCCTACCGTTTGCTAGCTCAGCAGAGCTGTTGATGAGGGCCAGCAGGGCTTTGAGGCGTTAACGTGGTCGAGCGTCACGCATCAGCTGCAGAAATCCCAGATGGCCAAGATTGATCATCTGAACATCAGAGAACCGTGATTAGGGCTGGGAAGGTTGTTTCTGTGTTTGCTGTGGTGGTTTAAGCTGCACTCATTCCTGACAGACCTGGAGTTGTGGTTAAAGGGTTCAGTGGGCGTTCTGAGGAATTTCCTCCTCTAGCGTCTCGTTGCAGGTGCCATTCAGTGTCATCAAGACTTCTGCTGCTTCTGCTCTCTCTCCAGCTTTGCAGTATCGATTCCTCTCCACTTTAACCTCCAAGTTGAACATCCTAACAGTTTCTTTCATTATTTCCTTTTTTTTGCTCTTAAACCTTTCAGCCGCCCGTCGTCTTGCTCTCCCGTCTGCAGCCTCTTGTCTCTGCCGGCTTCTAGAAATATGTTGCTAATAAAGCGGATCGCCAGAGCGATCTTCCGCTGTGAGTGGACTTAAGACAAATGTAATAAATCTGGAGTGTGGATCGTATTTAAGGTTGATGCTGTAATCCATGAACAACAGGCGGCTCGGTGTTTGATGTCTGAGGACAATTTATCTGTTTGTTTCACAGAAGAACATATTCCCATTAATCTGGCCAAATTAGCTAACAAATCTTGAACGGCTCACATTAAGCCCTCTGTTTTCTCTTAGATTGTTCTGTGTTTGTAATCTTAAAAAAAAAAAGCAGTTACTTCTAATTGGAGGATTTATGGAAATGTGGTAGTTGATGCTGGTGGAAGCTGCCACCTCTGACCTCTGGACCTCAATCTGACCCCTGGACCTCACGCTGACCTCAATAATCTTGATATCTGACCCAGAATGACCGAGTTGATTCAATTTTGGTAACTGCTTTTTCTTCTCAGATTGCTCCGTTGCCATGACGAGCGAGGAGGAGGAGGGCGCTGGCATTGCAACATCGACACCGACAAGAGCGGCAGCGGCCACCTCCGAGGTACCGACAGCAACCGGGGGGGGCGACAGCGAGTACGCCGCCGCTTCGTCCTCCCCTCAAAGACCCCCACTCACCACCACCTCTGTCCTGAGGAGGAGGAGGAGAAAGAAAGGGAGGTAGAGGAGGATGATGAGGGGATTGTGCAGGAAGAGGAGGAGATGGTGGACACCGAGGAAGGTGATGATGATGATGACGACGGTGGCAGCAGTGACACCAGCGTGTTGGTGTGCCCTACCCTGAGCTGGTACCGGTGGTCTTCTTCTGCCTGAAACAGACGACCTGCCCCCGCAGCTGGTGCATCCGCATGGTCTCGAACCCATATCCTTTTGTTCAGGTTTCTTTTTTCGTTTCCGGGAGTAACTGAGGGATTCTGTCGTAAACTCACACAAACGCGGACGTGATTCTCTGATGCAGCAACATGGCTGCCAATATTCCCACTTTGCTTTTTCATGCTTGCTTCAAACCTCACATGCAAATAAGACTAATGAGTAAATGCTCTCCTCCAAATAAGCTCTTGTGTTGTTGCCATTTAGAAACAAATTGTGTTTCCCTCTTCCTGGGACAATTATGCTGATGACTGGTAAATTAGATATTGGTGTCAAAAGAACGTGATCTCATCAGAGGGTTGTTCTTCTTAACTTCTCTTCTGAGGCTGAAAAGAACAGAAACTCTTTAAACAAGTGACAGCTGCTGCAAAACACTAACCACAAACCTTAAAGGGCTGTTTTCTCTGGGCAGAATGTTGCATTCTAGCTGCGAACATGCTGATAAAATAGATATTATTCAAGTTAAATGGCCAGTAGACCGAATTTTTAGATTACCTTAAAAGTCTCACCTGCATGTTGGAGGTTTGCAGCAGCATTTTAGGCCTGGTGGAAACGCTGGCAGGCCCCTAACAACACGCTTGATTAGTAATTGATGTAACTAACAGACTTAACACCGCTAGTCCCATCAGAGAGTATCGCAGCAACATGGTGCCGGGTTCATGTGTTGACACGTCGCTGTGTTTGCTGATGGGATCAGGGCAATTTTTCCTGTCTGCTGTGAAACAGCCAGGTGATAACACTGGCCCTCCATGGCTGTTAGAGGAAGAAAAGTGAGGTTGAAGCATGGGAAACGTGTGTGTTGGTGCTTTGTGTATCCTTGTTGCTTGTCTAAAGTGAAAAAACGCTGGTATTGACCAGCACCACTTTGACACACAGTGAGGTCAGAGCGAGAGGCGCCGTGGATTGATCCACATGTGAAAACCTTTGTTAGGATCAATCCATTTATTTCTCACTGCTGTGTGTGTGTGTGTGTGTGTGTGTGTGTGTGTGTGTGTGTGTGTGTGTGTGTGTTTTGTCGACTGTGTTCTTGCTGTGTCTATTTTTGTTCCTTTTTCCCTCCCCTCCAGTATAATTCCCATGCGTCTGTGCTCTGATGGGCTATAATCCTGAGTAGCTAACACCCTGCTAATGTTAGCCTATTAGGTTTAAGGGTTTCTTTACAACCTTGTAAATGTAGACCAACATTCCAACAGCCCTGGTTCACTTTTGTTGCACATTTTGGACAAATTTATCCCATTTTTGGAGTAAAAGCACTCTTTCCCGCAGGTACGCTCCTCAGCCATATAAACCTAAATAGCTGTTGAAGGAAATGAGCAGAGAACCAGAACAAAAGTGGTTCTGATGAATTCGTTGGCTGTAACTGGGTTTTCTGGTGTAACGCTCAGAAGTGAAGGCCGTTTGAAAATGCTGTTTGTTTGTGCTAAATTGTAAATTTCCCAGGCTAAATCAAACGCCAGCACGAATGAGAAATGAAACGTCAAGGAAAACCCGTCACGGGCCACAGTTCCGCTGCAACGCTTTAAAACAAAGTGGTTTCCAGCAGAGGAGAGTCACCGTTTCTACGTGTGCACGATTCCGCCCAGGGATCACATTAGGCAGCTGTCACAGCCCAGTTCATTTACATAGACGGGGAATAATCAGCGCAACATGGCTGACGGGAACAATAGCCGTCATTTCACAAGTGCTTTCCACATCCGCAGCGATTCCTGTGACGGAGATGGGATCACAGATACTGGCTGCACCTGCACAAATGGGCCACCAGCACTGGATCTGTATTCTGCTCCAAACCAAATCTGATGGCACAGCCAAGGTCAGATTAATAGCTTCCAATTTACTTTCAATCTCGCCTGGACCAACATATGTGGCCTGCGGTGTGAACAGTAATACTGCACGCACACACGCACAGACACACACACACACTCTGAAGTCGAGTATCAGCCCTTTTGCTTCTATTGGCCCTCTTGATGAGCAAAATTCCAAGTTTTCTTTGCATTAAAAGAGTCACACGGATGGTGTTTTGCTTTTATCACAGCTTTTGGTTTCAGCGTTGGCGATGCTAACCCTAAGAAAGGAAATCGTATGTCTGGAAGCAGACAAGGCGGCTCTTTCTTATCTGGTGTGATTGGATGTGTTTCTGTTGACTGCTGCGATTTTCAGCAGCCTTACAGTTTTTATTTTATCGCCGCAGAACCCAGCAGGCGTGAATTTAAAGTACCTCAGGCTGCATATTTTAATATTGAAGTAAACGTCACTGTGTGCTGTTTATTATCTGTACCAGTAATTGTCCATCAGGTTTAGCGGAGAATAACAGATAAAAGTTGTGTGTGTGGAAATCTTGCGCCTGATGGTGGTGATTATGTATGGAGGTCAGTGTTTCCACCTATAGGAGGAGGATGTGCATTGTGGGTGTGAAGTCAGGGGGAACGGATCTGACAGCCGGTCTCCCTCTGAACGTTCTCTGCTAACAGGATGAAGAGAAAAACAGATCTGCTGCTGACACAGTTTGGAAACTGTCAGCAGCTGCGATTGATTCCATTTTCATTTCTTTTCCTTTTTCTCAGTTTATATTCATGTTCTACCTTTTACAGCTTTCCTGGCTGTGGTCCGTATGCTAATACAAGTGTTCGTTATGCTAATATGGCTGCTAATTGCTATGCTAATGTCAGTATATCTACCTGTCAATGTGGTGAGAGGCTGCACACTGACCTGTCTTCTATCTCTAACTTCTCTTCTTTCTTCCCGTGTTCGGTTTCAGCCTCCTTGTTTCTTCGCCTCTGGACTCCCTTCAGTCGTTTATCTTCTTTCTTACAGGTCTGAACAAACTTTTCTTGCCAAAAGTCAAAATTTACCCAAACATTTTCCAAGTTAATCATTGAATATTTTTCAGGCTGTATGCCTGGTTAAAGGAAGAATTGACAATAAAAGTGATATTATTATTTTTTTTTTTTTATATAATTTGCAAGAATATTTCTGCTGGGTTAGTCAGTAAATTGTTTTTTTTACATCAGAGGTAGGACTGATCCAGGTTGGTCTGGAATTTTTGGCTTCCCCTTTGTGTTTGCTTCGTTGAGCTCTTTGTGGTGACCTCCTCAGAGCTTGTGAACTTTCACCTCAAGGTTTAGAAATAAACAACTAACTTTTGTAAAGTAGCGACCTCACATCTGAATCACAACCCCATCTGGATCTCTGATTATCGACCCTCTTCTGCTCCAGGTGGCCCACTCATTAACGCACGCTAGCGTAGCATCGGCTAGCATTAGCTCTCATGCTGGCAGCTGCCAATAGGCATTAATGCCAGCATGTCAGCGCCCACTGTGCCCGTGGCAGCTGAAGTAAGAGGGTGGAGCGCTGCAGAGGTGCTGGTGTGGATGGACTCAAAGGGGTCTGAGGAGTGTGTGTGTGTGTGTGTGTGTGTGGTAGCAACAACTAAACAGAGTTGAAGGAAAACCATTATTATCATAATTAATGAAGTTTGGGGAATCGCGCTGAACTCTTGATAACAAATCGCACCAAAGTTAGTTTGCAGTTTTTTGTTCATTTGAATTTTTGAGGACATTTTTAATGACTGACTAATGAGAAAAATTGTTACAAGAAGACGTCCTTTCAGGTCTGCTAAATGACAGTCATTAGTTCGTGATTAACTCTTGCCTGTGATGCTGGCTGCCTGCCTGCTGTTATCTAGGGTTGACTGGCTTTTGGTAGTGCTGTTCCCGTGCTGGGTGTATGTGTGTGTGTGTGTGTGTGTGTGCACCCCTGTGTGTTTTGTTCTGTTCTAAGAAGCCAGAAGTTCCTGCTGAAAGTGCTGCTTTTCCCTGCCCTATCCATCAGTGCGTCTGAGACTGTTCACAGTTTGACAGCTGTTATTCTGCTCTCGTCATCAAGTTCTTTATTCGTTTTCCAGCTCGATTCAGGGTCCATCTCTTCGT
>CAAE01015100.1:118155-223282 GCA_000180735.1 Tetraodon nigroviridis | reverse complement strand
CATAATTATAAACACAGCATGCAAAAGAACAGAAGAAAGAAGCTACCAATTCTCTGTCCGTGCTGGTTGCTATAGAAACGGGGCAGGGTCGACCCTGCGACAGGGCATTTCAGGAATTCAGTAGATGCTGTGCGAAAAGGAATGTGTGCGCAGTCTTTTAGGTGATGTGAACTGAAAACTAGAACTTCACCTGCAAAGTGAGGACATTTGGCTGGTCCTCAGCCTCAAGGGTCTGGCCTTGGTTTTAAGGCTGGAGCGTTGGCTGTGATGTTAGGGCCACGAAATGCTTCGGAGTTTTTACAGAGATCGAACTAGAGCCGTGTGTGTGTGTGCATGTGCGCATGTGTGATAGAGAGAAAGAAAGAAAAAGCATATACTGTCCTGACAGGTTAGCAGAGGAGGAACTGACATGAGAAGCTGTGAAGCATTAACGTGTCATGTCCCCTGACGTTACCTGCTGTCCAACGCGCACACACACACACACACACACACACACACACACACCTTATCCACTCAGCTGTGCTGGATCGAAGAACACCTGATAGATACACAACAACACCTGATGTAGATTCCTGGGAAGCGGCCGGGCAGCTTTCCTTGGTCATAAATGGCAAATTAGCTCTTTGTCGGTGGTCCCACCATCATACAACTCATACAAACTCAGTCTTCCCAGCCGTCCTCTGTGGGACTGTTTATTTCATTTGATAAGCGACTGGTTCCCATGGAAACCGGAGGTCATTTGCTTCCAGCTCTTTAACCTAATAAAAACAAGAAGAGAAATGGGTAGCAGAGGAGTGGGGAGAGGGTGAGGAAGAGTGACAGCATGCAGTGAAGTATTAAGAATTCATTTAGCCCCTGCTGCCTCACACCTTCATCCTGGCAGTTCTTCCAGCTCCGTCGCGCTGTTGCTTTCAGCACATCCACATCTTCAGCGTAATGTTCTGGGAGCCGCAGACTCTGTCTGACCTTTTACCTCGCAGATTTGCTTTCCTGCCAACTGTGTTGTGATGTTCCGTAATCTGCTCCTGGAGCTCCGGGTCCGACCCTGCTGGCCCGCGTCCTCACCGTGACCACGCAGACCTTTCAGACTCTAAACACCGTGAGTTTCAGCTCAACATTCAGGGGGTCTACGTGCTTGTGGTCGCCTCTCTGAAAGCACAGCAGGGTTTCGGTGTCCGTTTGGAGCCTGATCTCGGCACCCTAACGTCACACATCAAGACTCCACGTCCAACTTTTGTGCATCTTACGTCTAGAAGGCAAAATTATCGGAGGAGACATCCAGGACAGCAGCTGTAAGTGGAAAATTGAGACAAACCTGCAGGTTTCCAAGGTGGGATGGGAGATTTTATAGGAGCCATTAATTTGAAATATTGGAGCTCAGCTGTCTAATTATTAAATACTTCCAACATGAATCACATTGAAGCTTCCAATTAACCCCGATTATTTAGAGTTCAGACACGTTCCTGATTAATTGCAGTCTTGTTGAGGAGATGAAATGATCATTAAGAGAAGTTTATGTCCAATTAGCCAGACCTTGGATCAGAACCTGAGGCTCCAAAATCTCGCTGGACTAACCGGTACTCTAACCCTGGACTACCTGCAGGAGGACTGGACGCGAGCGAGAAGGCGTCTCTGACAGCAGAAGCAACCCTGAGATAATCCAAAGAGCACGAGCCTGAAGGCTGCCGCCATAGCATCAGCTGGGGAAATCAGAAAGCGGCGACCTGCAGTTTGGTCCAGCTGCCTGGAGTGTGTGTGTCCTCCTGGGGCCAGAGCTGCCTCCAGTGCCAGCTCTCTGCCCAGCGACACCTATGGAGCATCTCCATCCTCATTAGGAGGCACGGGCTCTGCAGAAAGACGCTGAATTGGCAGAGAGTTGAGGTGTCTGGAACATGTTCCTGCCTGAAGACTTTTGGTGTCATCTGGAAGTTGATTTAAAGCTTTCGTTTAACCAGGATGAAGATGAGCTTCTCGGAGCTTTCGGAAGAATAGTTAAGCTGAAGCAGCATGTCTGCAGGAGGCAGAAGAGGATTTATGTATTTGTTCCTGTCATCTAGGAACAAGCATTTCTTTAGCTTGCTATGACTTTATTCACAGTCTCTAACAGTCCCCGTGAATAATGATCCAAATGAATGTTTGAGTCGTCAAATTTCAGTTATTTTAAACTATGCAACATAGATTCCATCATTGCGGATGAAAGAAGTAAATCAGCGGCGGTTTTCATTTGGCTAATTTCTCTCTTCATCGGACGCTGTTCCACTTTTCTTGATGGAAAAGCTTTGCTGCCTCAGCAGAGCATAAATCCCGACGTTCTTCCCGAGCTCCTCACTTCAAACGTCTGCAGGCGACGTTGAGCTTCAGCTCATTTCTCAACCTTTATTTCTGACGGGCCAGAAGACGCAGCTGGCTGATGGCCGTCACCTGCTCTAGATTGGCCCTAACGTGTGTTTTAATGAGCGTGTGTGCAGGGGAGTGTGTGAATGTGCCGGTGTGGGTGGCTAAGCGTGAGCTTTAATGGATTTCCAGCCATGTTTGTTTGCACGTGCGTATCAGCGGATCTCTTCATGCCTGTTGATGAGTGGGAGTTTATGTGTTTGCCTCAGTCTGGTTCTTCTGTGCACGCATGTCTTTGGCCCACTCACAGCTATCTTTATCCACGCTGCGATATCTCCAGCACCGTGCATGTCTTTCTCACAAAGTTCAGGCCGTGCTGAGAGAACCACTCTGGAAACAGCTCGTTTATTGTTCTGGGAATTCTGTCCCCCAACCACGCAGCACGGGGCCGCTACCTGTGATTTCTTGCTAAAACGGTTCTTCCATCTCTGGGGAAGAATTCCAGGATCAGGAGCAGTGCAGCGGAGGACTGAACCTCGCCGGCCACTCCGGCACATCCTCTTTTGCACGCGTGTTAGCCAAGAGGCACTCATTCCCTCCACACGCAGAAAATGCATATTGAATCTCTCTGTCACACTCCGCAGCTCTGCTCTCTGCCATGCATCTTACTTGAGCTGCTTTTGCTCACTCCTTTAACCTTTTCTGCAAACAAGTCGTTCATTTTGTCCTCCTTTGCAAATGTTTGGCAGTGCTGCAGATGGCTGCCTGAGGATTAGGTTAGGGCTACGCTAGGGCTAGGGCTAGGGTTGGGCTCGGGTTACACTGTGTTTCTGGGGTGTTTTTCTAAACATTCTGTAATTAATTTACTGTGATTTTTCTTCTGGAATCAACGAACTGGCAGTTTTCAGCAACTTAACACCAAAATGTAACTAAATGTTATAATTAACTGAAATTTTTGTCTAATGGTGTGTACAACGTGAATGTAACATTGCAGATGCTACATCCTTCATTAGGACATGCTCCTCTCCTTGATAATAACTGAGGTTATTTTTGTGTGTGTGTGTGTGTGTGTGTGTGTGTGTAGGTGTGTGTGTGTGAGAGAGAGAGAGAGAGAGAAGTTACTGCCATCTTTTTTGCTGTTGTGTCTTTTCTCCGAGCTCTTCTCCTTAACGCTGCTGCTGCTGCCACGTGGTTCGAGCGCGTCAGTATCATGGTCATCCTGCTGAACTGCATGACCCTGGGAATGTATCAGCCCTGTGAGAACATCGACTGCTCGTCAGAACGATGTCAAATACTGCAGGTACTCGCAACACACACACGCACATGTTTTTAGAGGATGAGGGAAACTGTCTTGGGGGTGTGTGTGTGTGTGTGTAGTGGGAACTCCTCAAACAGAGTGATCACAGTTGCTGACATTCACAGGTCTTTTCCTCTTCATCCCATCCACCTTCCCCTCACCCCTTCCCCCACCCCCTCCCCATGCTGCAGCCTGTAATTCACGGGTAGCATGTGCTCTTTGTGCAGCGGCAGGCGGGGCTTTCTCACACGCGCCACCTAAGCAGCTTTCTCCGTCCTCTGGCACAGCACAGAAATCCCTTTCTCACCCGTGTCCGAGTGGGTGTAACACCTGTGCACAAGAACGTGCGCGTGCCTCCGGGCTGCTCTGGCGCTCGTTGAATCACTGCGGAGTCCCGTTGTTCACATTCTCAGCAGAAGCACACAGCATCACCCTCGCCTAAGAGCACACGGCAGATTGATCCAGCTCCCTGATGTGGCTGTTGAGTTGGACTTAATGGAATTTCTCCAGCAAGTATCCATAGAGCGCATTCAATAGCGGCATGGATTTAGCGAGCTACAATGCCACAGTCAATAGGCTTCTCTTTGAAAATCCGTTCATCAATACCACAAATTCACTTGTGCCTTACTAGCAAAAAAAATCTATTAGCGCCAACAGAAAGTGACCCTCTGGAGGCTTCAGCAGAGATTCACTCAGGCAGCACTGTAAACCAGTAAACAGGAGTTCTCCTCTACTTTTCTCCACTATTTCTGAAAAATAACATTCCTGCACATTTCCCCATTTGATCAGGACCTATTTCAGATTCTTCTCATGTTTGTTATAAAAACACAGTATTTTTTTTATTCTTCTTATATTTAGATCAGCTGAACTAAATGTGTTTATATGGATGTTGATATTGGTTGGATGAATTCATTTCCATCAATAAATATTTTTTCAGATTAAAAGTGAGGAACAGGGACTATTGGAGCAGGAAAAACAGTAAAAAAATGTAGAAATATGCCAAAGGTTATAAATGTCAGAGAAGGAGGGGTTTTTTTGGTCTTTGTGGATCGGCAAACTCAAGACTTCACCGATCTCTCTGGTTTAAGGAAGCTCAAGGTCAGAAACTTGGAGCTGTTCTCATCAGCAGGCCCATCCCGCGTCCCAGGGCTAAAAGACGCTTCTTTTCAGAGACCAAGCAGTGACTAAACAAAGGGCCGCGTCAATGATCCAGCTTCACAGCTCGATGCCTTCAGCACTTTTACTTAGGATCAGTCTACACAGCAGTGTCCCTTCCAGTTGATCTGTAATCCCCCAAACATGCGAAAATAAGGCAGCTACTCTCCCTGCAGCAGCACATTGATCTGATTTATCTGGATTTTTCCCTTTTCTTTTAATTAGATGTGTAATTAAAGCTTCAGGCACGGTGGGGAGGAGGTCAATTCAGGGCTTATTGCTGATTGGCACTCTAACAACGTATCCCTTTTTCCCCATTACTTATAACAAAATGTTCACCTGGGAAGATGTGGATGGAAGGAAACAGGAGTCCTGTTTAAACGATAACTAAAGGGTTAAAATGTTTAACTGCAACTTTGGCTGATGTTTCCATCCAACAGGTTTGTCAGCTAAGCATTCTCTTCTCATTGCTTTCAGGCTTTTGACGCGTTCATTTACATTTTCTTCGCTCTGGAGATGGTCGTAAAGATGGTCGCTCTGGGAATCTTTGGCCGCAGATGTTACCTCGGGGACACGTGGAACCGGCTGGACTTCTTTATCGTCATGGCCGGGTGAGCGTCTCAGTTTTATACAGATTTTGGGATGTTTCTGGTCTCGGCTGCCACTTTATCTCTCAGTTGTGATTAAAGCGCTGCTTTAAAACAGGTTAGCAGGTTCATTGTTGCTTCTTAGGTTTTCAGAATTAGTCATTCGGCCTATATTTTCTAGCTTTCACCTCCTTTATTTATTTTTCTTCATGAAAGGTTAATGTTTCACGCTTGTTTTTGCTGGAGTTCCCATTATTAATTTCCGTTTTCTCCTTTAAGCCTTGAGGCCAGAGAAGCTGCTGCTGACACCTTCTTGCTTTCTCCAACATTTTTTTTTTTCCTCATCCGCTTCCTCATCTTCGTTATGCCTTCCCTCGACCGTCTTCCGCTCGTCGCCATCTTCCGCGCCATTCTCCAAATCCCAAAGCTCACTGGGCACGTTCCAGGGAGCTACACGGCCACCACCACCAATTATTCTCCACCAGATGTGGTGCACGCGTAGCTGCGGGAGGGGGGGTGCAGGATGAAACGTCACACCCCTGGGAAGGGGTTTGCTGCAAACACTCGCGCTAGGAAAGCTGCGGGGAAGGGATTAGAAGCAGCGTGAGTTCAATCCGCAGCTCCGCTTAGATTGTGTGTTCAGCACTCGAGCGCAGCGCACAGTAGGATTGTGAGCGCGAATGTGTCGGTCTACTGTTTGGGTGTTTAAAGACAGCGTTGTTTCTTTTGTGGTCGACAACAACCAAAGCTTCAGAAGTCACATGTTTGTGTGTCGCAGTTTGTTCGTTTCCATGTCAACTGATAAACGGATTTCCATATTTTTACCATTCAGTGCCCACAAAACATGCGACTCATGTATATTTAACCAATACACAGGAAAGATGACACGTTTTCGAGACGTTTCAGGTGCAAAAGTTGCACTAGGCTGCTTTTAATGCAGCTTTTCATAACAAAACTGGCGTTTATGTCAACCTTTCTAATAAACCTAGCAAAAAAACATTGGAATAGGAATGGGAAATATCTGGGTGTTTATTCCCAGTCTAAAGTGAATCAGCTATGAAGAATCCCAACTGGTTCCTTTAGTTGTGGCGTCTTGATTGGCCAGACTCTCGTCCGTCGTTGCTGAACCTGTTACGGGCTGCTCAGATCTGCGGCTGTTTCTGGATCACATTGTGTCTACTGAGTGACATTGATGCTAATGTGCTGGAGCGCGGCGCCACTGTATCCCCACAGCGGAGCCAGCCACGGCAAAAACAAAGCGAGAGCGTCAGAGCTGACAGAGACCTGCGAGGATGCAGCCGCCAACAGGGAGAGACGGAGGAAGTGTGTCAGCCCAGAGCATCAGGAAATCTGAAATAAGAGCGGCAGCCATCTGAGATGAGAGAGGCTGCGCGTTCAAACAGGACAGGGCTCCCTGCAGTGGCGGCGGAAGCCTCAGGGACTGCGCTTTACGAAAAACAGCAGACTTTCAAACCAATAAACAGGGCAGAAATTGACACACAGTAACATTTCCTAACTTTCTTACTAAGATATGCAGCACACGTTTCACACAGTCTGCATGAATGCACATCTGCAGAGGTGTGTGTGTGTGTGTGTGTGTTTGTGCATCCTTTTGTAAACATCCGTCATGTGGGGGTAGTGTTGATGGGGCTATCAGCTGGAGCAGGCCTGGCTCTCCACCTTCTCTCCCAGGAAGGACTCATTCATTCAGCTCCACCTCTCTTTCTTGAGGCCCTCTATCTGTCTCCAGCACTCAGCTGAGGAGGAGGCAAAGGTCTGCTGATGCGCCCAGAAGGATGACAAACAGATGATGTGGAGGACCGAGGGTATTAATGAGGGCCTGCCAGTGCACGTACACGTTTGCACCACGGCAGCGCACTCTCAGCCCGTCTATTTGGTCACAGCTGTTTTATCTGATCAAGATGATGGATGAAAAAGTGAGCCCCCAGCTGTTGATTGCCCCTAGTGGTAGGCTACAGTAAAGGCAGCTGTCAGGACAGGGATATGTTATCGCGCTAATGAACGTGGGCGTTTTGTTTTAACTTGGTGTGTCTGTTGGTCAAGTCTGCATGGAGTCAGCTGGAAAAGCCTCCACACCTCAGACAGTTTTCTGCTTTCCTTTTACACGCTGGAAGGAGGCTCTGACACCTCCACCACGTCTAGGTGGTCTGAAGGCTCTGAGTGGAACACCACCCACGACAGGACAGTGGGCCCCAGCAGACCGTCACTTCCATTCACACATGGCTGCAGGAGCGGGACAGAGTCTGGCCCCCGAAAGCCCCAGATTCAGATCCCAACCAGCCTTCATGTCCGGTCGAGGCCAACCCTCCCTCCTCCTTAGTCAGAACAGACCAGAGTTCGGTGCATTTTCACTCTGTATTCTTTGAGTTCTGTTCCCAGAAATGACAGTTTGGGCGTGGATGTTATTACAAACTGCCCGTTTTCCGTTTGTGCATGTTGAACTGCAGATTAGGCCTCAGGTTATTTTTCTCCCATTTTTCAAAAATGTCTAATGGTTGCATCACTGGCTAACGGAGCCTGGCTATCGTTCAACGCCACCTGTCTAAACAGGTGTGTACTTTTCTGGCTGGTTATTCATTGATGGATTTGTTCTGTCAGCGACGTTAAAACAAGCTCATTTTTACCTCTTTGCTTCAGTCTGCTGTGCAAAGCCAAAGCGAATCAAAGCTGGTATAATAAAATCATCAGGAGTGATTTGTATGGAAATATTGGTGAAGATCCTTTATTTAAATTAAAGAACATGAAGAGAAATGAGCCAGAGCTCCAACCACTGTGGTCCGTCCCTTCTACCAATACTGGATAAATTATTTCTCTCAATGTGAGACACTGAATCCAATCTCTTCGAAGATTATATCAGAGAAAGAAAACAATGAATGCTGATATAATTTATGAAGATATAGATATTGATCCCATGCATAATTTAGAGTTTATGCAACAGCGCAGGACTTTAATGTGGTGGCGACGCTGTAATCAGCAGAGCTGCAGCAGCCCAGTCTGGAATTTTCCATCATGATTATTTGGTTTGGTGTGAAAATTAGCCCAGAGAGTGATTTTTAATGCATGTTTAGTGTGGGAGACTGAGCCGCAGATGGTGCTTTTCCCCGCAGAAAGGTGTCACACGGGTGCAAAAGCTCGGTCTGTGGCGGCTCCGAGGCAGCTCTTCTACCCAGAAAAGTGTCTGTGTGGAGCTAATGGAGACAACGTTGGTGACAGGGCTTTACCCTAATGAGGGCAGACCCACCCCCACTCATCAGCACACCTGATGATGAGTGGGGGGGGTCTGTGATCTGTCCATCAACTGTGTCACACGCAGAGGAAAAGATCAAGGTTATATGACAAGACCAGCTTCAGCAGCAGGCGCCTGGCCTCAGTGCTGACAAGACATTCTCCTGTCTCCCTCACACACACACATGCACACACACTCGTAATGAGACATGTGCTCGAGCATCTGTACTCAGCTGGAAGTGTAACAGTATCTCATTAGTGCTTCGACGTGTGACAACACACTGCAGGAATGTGAGAGTGGAAAATAATCAGAGAGAAAATGCAGACACAGAGGTAAACAAAACCTGGATGGATGGATGGATGGAAGGATGGATGGATGGAGAGGGGATTGTATTAAGAACTGTATTTGGGTGAAAGAGAGTGTCGGCGCGTTAATGTATGCTCTGCGACTTTAAGGCTCTTCTGGGACAGAAGATCTTCCGCATCCATTGAACTCGTTTTAATAATTGATGCCATCTTCTCCGCAGAGGGTCGAAGCTGGACTGTTGGCAAAAAGGAGACATTTGGTGCTCTCGTCTAACCCCCCACACTCGTTCTTTCTCCTCTCCACAGGGTCGCGCCTGCTCTTACCCCACTGTCATAAATGTGTAATCACTTTTAATATTTTTTTGTTTCTGTGCTTGAGTTAATTGCCTTTCTGCTGCTGCTAGCTGCTGCTGCTTTAGTGTGCTTGTGCGTGTGCGTGTGTGTGTGTGTGTGTGTGTGGAGGGATTATAATGTGTGTAGAAGAGTTGTGTCTGCCATTACAGCAAATACAAACGTTGTGGGGGTTGTTTTGTTCTTTTGGTTTTTTTTTTAATTGTTGCTCTTTCAAAGCCTGGGTCCTGGCTCTACGGGGGTGCAAACTGCCCACCGGGACCAGCAGACTGCTGCTCCTGGCTGAAGGTGACCCCGTGTTTCTTGTTTGGAGGCATTGCAGCTCCCTGGTTCTCCCCTGATGATGTGGCAGCGCAGGGACTTGCTCAGGTTTCTCTTCTTTGTTGGAACAGCGTTTAGTATTCAAAACAGCACTGGATTACATGAGGGTGACTGGCGGTTTAGGAGGTCCTCCACACCAAACAGAATGCTAATCCTGCGTACACGGCCGGTCAGGGAGGCTCCAGCTCGGCCTCTCAGGGGATGACCTTGCGTTTTCAGCTGAAGCACCTTTTTAATTGAGCTAACCTGGATGGCTGAGAGCCCACCTGGACAACATGATTGAAGCTAAGAGGAAAACGACCACTCCAGAGAACAGACTCATCAAATAACCCAGTCTGCTTGAAAACGTGCAAAACTTTTAGCCAACATTGACCCAGACTCAGTCCAGGTGTTTCAGTTTGACGTCACATGGTAACAAAATGGATGTTGACCCTACCTTTGCTTAAGCTCTCCACTCGTGCAGTGCTCGTGTTGTCTGCCTCTGTGTCTCTGTGTGTAACCCCACATACGGAGTGCCTTTGTGAGTCTGCCCCGAGCACGTGTGCGCCGCGTGTGTGTTTGTGTATGTGTGTGGACACCGATGCTATCTATCTATCTGCATGGTCCCCCCAACCTTTTGTATTTGGAGAGCAAAATGGAACAAATGAGACAAGAACTTTCAGCTCAGGAACGATGACCTGGAGTGTGTGCGATAAAGTTTCAGACTGTTTTTCTGCTTTTAGGCTGATTCAAATGAAAGATTAGTCTTGCTACGGTTACTCGGCCGTGCGATTGCCGTAGTAGCGCCGGCAAATGCAGCATGAAATAACACATTTGTTAGCCTGGATCAGGTCCCAAACACACTCCAGGTTCGTTGTAATTGTGCTTTTTCAGCTGTTTTGTCTGTAACCTGGAACGCTGTGATGCCCACCAGCTGTGTCATTAGCTATGCAAGGAAATGTATGCTAATTTATTAGACTGAAATGCAATAAGTAGTATTTCTGTCTTAGCATTAAATGTAACGTTCATCATCCTCCTCTTCTTTGGGGGGATTTTTTTTGTAATCAAAATAGACACAAAAAGAAGAAATTGCCTAAAGTGAGAATTCTCAACCATTTTTTGTCTCACACTTTAAACTTAAAAAAAGCAGCAGTACAACATCAGTGCAGATGTTTCCTGCTCTTCCGTTTCCTTCAGGCACTCAGACCAAACTTATAGCCGATGTCTCCCTGTCGACACAGAGCTGTCCTCATCGCCCACAGGGGGGCCATCATCTTGTACCAGCAAATTGTAGACGAGCGTTTCCTGATGGTTTCGATAGGAAATGGCTTCTCTGGAGGCTGAGCGGCTCATCCTGTGTGTTTGTGTGGACACGTGTGTGTTGTGGTCCTGGCTGATCTGTGGAGAACCAGGGGGGGTTCTGGAGCATCTGTTGCAGCTCCTCCTGTCAGAGTCAAGGTCACCGTCACACTCCAGAGAGCTCTTCTGGGTCACCGAGGTGAAAACATTCGTTTGTGGTGTTTTAAAGCGTGGCTGCGGCGCTGCAGACACGGTTAAAGCTAAACGTGTGTGGGAATATCGGAACACTGACCCAGCCAACCTGTCTCTCATTCACATCGTTTTATCCTCAGACTTTTTCGGTGCTTCCGGCTTGCAGGTTTCAGGTCTGCAGAGCAGGAAATTGGAGCTTTCTGAGCTTCTGCCTGTGCTGCTGATGAGCCGGTTGGAAGGTGAAAGCAAATAATTGTTTTGTTTTTTTTTTGTTTTTTTTTTTTTAAAATCTCCTAACTTGTCCAAATGTACTTTTAAATCCACTTTTTTTCATTGAGTTATGGAAAACTTTGGCTCAGAATGCTGCCCATATTTCACTAATTTGCTCCTGTATCTGACGCCTCCCCACTTCCACTGGAAGCAGATCCCTTCTGATCACTCTCATGTATGCATATTGCTCTCTCTCTCCCTGTCTCTCTGCTTAACATAATTATCTCCAACACTCGATAACACCCCTAAGGCTCCTTCCTTCCACCTCTCTCAATTTTGCTTTATTGCCATGGTTATATTGCACTTAATCATCCCTTGGTGCTTTACTCTGCTTTATCAGCTCTGAACTCTGCTCTTTCTCCTTATTTCCTTCCTTCCTCTCTCTTTAGCCTTCACACTAACTGTTGTTGTTGTTGTCAATCTTCATTCAAACCTTGATTGATATTTTCCAGGAATAAAACCGTCATAAAATGGGTCAAATAGCAGGGGTTCTCCTCTCTTCTCCTCCATTATTGCGAACCTAGTTTAACTCTTAGCCTGTTTACTTTCTCCGCCTCCGGTTTCTGCTGCTTCATGGAGCTCTGCTCTCATCTCAGGTGGTTGCAGGTTTAATCTCACGCCCCTCATACTCATGTACATCCACCAGGAAGCGGGACATGCTTTGATGTACGCAGGGTCCACGGTACCAACGCAGACTTTGACACTCCCTTTCCCCTGTGATGAGATGATGAGGAGCCAGTTTCAGTGATGGAGCGAAAAACACTCCACACACACACATAAACAAAACATTTCTATGTCCTGCCTGTTTTTTCATTCTTCTTTTTTTTTTTTTTTAGTATTTACAGCAAAACCAAGCCCACCCACAGCAGGCCTCCGACTGGGTGTGCTTCTGCAAAAGAATGAAGGAGGGGGTCCATCGAACAAGAGCTTCCAGATGCAGCCACAGCAGGAGCTAAAAGGACAAATGAGAACAAAGATGGGGAAGTTTGAGCAGGCAGCCAGGAAACCACAGTTGGTTAAACTGTAGACATGTTGCAGCGTTCAGCTTGCTAATGAGCTGTTTTGTGTGCTTCCCCAGGATGGTTGAATACTCGCTGGACCTACAGAATATCAACTTGACAGCCATCAGAACAGTGAGGGTCCTGCGGCCGCTCAAAGCAATCAACAGAGTGCCCAGTAAGTCACCGCACCACTCGGCCCTGGTTCGCTTATTTATTCAATCGCTTGAGTGTAATGCACCACGATGGAGTTTGCTTGTGTTCAGTCTATTTTCCCTGCCAGTTTTAACTGTAAAAAATGTGCAAATCCTCTTTCTCTGTGTGACAATACAGGATTACAGTTTTACATGTTTCAAACCACAATGATATCTTTTCCTAACTGCAGTACTGATAATAACTCTTTTGCTGTGCTGCCTTTTGTTGCACCAGACATGAAAACTCTTTGGAGAATAAGATTTAGGTGGAGGAGTGTGACGCTGTTGTTATTTTCATTTTAATATGAGATCAAGATGTGTTGAGTGATAATAAAAACAATAACAAGAACAGCTCTGAAGAAATATTCATGAGAAAGAAAACAATGCATAGGTAAAAAGTTGGCCTGTTTACTCCTAAGCATTAAATTATCAAAGATTCTTCAGATAAAATAAAACTGTCCAGCCTCAGTGTACTAATACTTGTGGTAGAAGAATCCCTAGAATTCAGCCAGCCTCACCTGGGTACGCACGAAAGCAAACTCTAAATCTGTTAAGGTTTAAGGCATTAAAAAAACAGAGACATGAGTTCAGTATCATCTGCTGATTTCCCACAGAAACCCTGCAATGTGTAAATCACACGGTTGTTCAGCACCACGGACAGCTCTCAAAACCCCGCCTTCTCCTAGAACCCCGCCCACAGGATTCCGCCTCCGCCGGTCTCTGTCCAAGGTCCTGAATGTCAGAACTGACTGAGGGGAAAGAACCTCTGTGGTCATGATTTGGACGCATATAGAAATAATCTGTCAATCCTCAGTGATTTTAGTATCCGGTATAATAAAAATTATTGGTACCAGATATGAATTCAGTCATTAGAAATCTGACTTTCTGCAAAATAACTATTTCATTTTATCTGTTCAATGTGCTGCATAACAGTCAACTTGAGACAATAAGACGCTGCTATAAAAACAGCAAAATAAAATCCTAAATGCCACTAAAGAAAGGGATAAAATGGAGGCCAAAATGCAAACCGGAAAACAGGAGTTAATGGACAAAATGGACTTTTTAAAACACATTTCTGGAGCAGATAAAATTGCTGGCTCAAATTTAATAGAGCATTTACCGTTTCTTTCCTAATCCGTTCTTGTTATTGCATCCAAAGTTTTTGTTGCACTTGTAACTGTGAACAACAGGCTCGAAACGTTTGTCGCGGTTGGATTTCTTCCCAATTGCTACGGAAATATCGAAAGCATTCAGGATGAATAAATTCCCCAGAGGAAATTTGATCCACCCTGAAAATTTCTAATTGTGACAGAATCTGTTGGTACCTCAAGCCATCCACAGCCCCTCATTCTGACTCCGAGAGCTCCGCGTCTCTTTTTGATGAGAAAAATTCAGCACTTTTGTGCCTAATATGTGTAAACTGAAGCTTGAAGGCAATCATTTTGAGAAGCCCAGGCGACAAACTAAGTGGCAAAGTTAATGTTGTTTTGCTGCCTCTTTAGGCCTAAACTCTCACTGCTCGTGAATCAGCGTCGTCAGGAATCTCAGCCTTTCCCTGTGCGTCTCAGTTTGGTTGGCTAAAGCGAAGGTGCCGTCATTTTTTATCCTTGGCCCCTCATGATTGAAACCTCAGCTGAGATGAACCACACCTGTGCAAGCGCGCAGTAATCGGCTTGACTCCAGTCGCCTTAACAACTTCATTCTTCATCTTCAGTCTTGGGTGGAATAATGCGCCAGCAAAACAAAATTGTTTTAGAAACATGAACCTTAACTTTGCTTAAACAGCTGATTTTGTGCAGCTCTTCCGTTGGGAAAAGCACTGTTAAAGTAATTAGCGTCGTGTTTATGGCTACAATGCCGTAGCTGTTTTGGCATTAAAAGCAAAAAAAAGTTGATATTGATAAAATAACAGCATTTTGTTGCTGCTCTGCTGTAATTTTGTTTTCAATACACTTTAGCAAAAAACAAGGAGGTGAAAATATCGCCACAAATGTGTGTTCTGTACTTGTTTCCGATGCAAGCCTGCATCAGCCTGAGGACTGATCAATATCACAAGCCAGTTTTCAAGTAAAACGAATGAAAAAAAAAACAAAATCAGATAAGAGCAAAGAAAAAATGCACACAAAGAGAGATGGATGAGAGAGGGCAAGGGGATTATCTAGTTCCACGAGGAATGAGTGAAGAAGGAGAAGAAAGGAGGAACGGGGAGATGAGTAGGCTGTTATGGTGATAGATAGAAGCGTGCAGAAGAGTGCAAGAGGTGGGACTGTCTGACGGATAGAGATAAAAAGAAGGCCGTTAATGTACTTTTGTTTTTCACTTGTTTGCAAGCAGATTTGATGTATTTCTTCAGCTTCGCAGAACCCGTTTCTGTTTGTTCCAGCAAATTCCTTTGGAATCCATCCATTCCTGAAACCGCAAAACATCACACCTTCATCAGAAACACTAGTTTTTGTTCATTAGATGATCTCCTTTTAGAAATTATAAACAAAAAATTCACTGGCATTGATGGATGGATGAAACAGATTTATTCTTATTTTGAATTTTCGGATAAATAACAAAAACAGTTTACCTCACAAAAGGTCATGTTAAATAAATCAACCACCATGTTGCTGCAGGAGATTCACACACACGCGCATACGTGTGTGCACACAGGAGAGTCAGTTAATGGGGTGTTAACAGAAATTTCCCTCTGGTACCAGCTTAGAGACTGGCCGTGTTAGCTGGATTTTCCCACACTCCTCTGGGAGTTTGCATTAGCGGCTAAGGTACATTCTCCACCCTCGGCCTCCTCCTAAACTCTGCTTTCTTATTTTATGGTCCACCTGGTTTTATTTGTGCTTTATGCCTAATTCAAATTAAAAACCTTATCAAAATTGCAGTACATCTAAAAGTTTCTTACAGTAGATTTACTGTTTATTAACACTGGCAATTCTTGATTTGTTTTGATTAAACTCTTGTTGAACCTCCATTGAGCATTAATTTAGGACGGCTTTAAGCTGTTGGTTTTTATCAGACTGGACAACATAAATCATTGCAGCATTTTTAGGAGACCTCTTAGCCTTGATTAGTCATCTAAACCCTCCATCCTCCATTTACTTCCTAGACAGTATTTAACCCCTGCCTTAACGTCCTGATGCAGATCAGTGCTAACGTAATGTCCCGTGGGATCGCAATTATAGCAGAGATTAGTGACTGATTAACTAATTATGCTAGTACAACAGCTTTTATGGAAATGTCAATGTAACATTGTCATTTCTGCTGGAGTGAAACAAGGCTGATGGAGCCGCGCTAAGCTCTGGTCAACCACTAGCTCGGTTTTAGGTGACATCATCAGGTTGGCTGGGTCTGGTCAGCTCATTTGACTGGACTAATGTTCAGATGAGCTTCTGGTAATGATGGATTATATATTTAAAGGTCAGGGAAAAGTGTAATTACAAGTCCTGGGCGACACGCAGCAAATGTCATTATCATTCAGTATGGATCAGAAGAATTAGCATAAACGCCGACAGCACATCGAAAATGTGTTGAGAAATGACGAGCTGATGAAAGCAAAAACTTCATCCAGTTTGTCAGGCGACATTTTCTTCACCACAACTTTAGAAAACTTTTGTTTTTATGGTTCTCATTAAATCATGAATAGATAATCAGACATAAAATGACCATTAATCAATGAAATAGTTTGTTAGACAAGAGTGTGGTGTTTAATTTAGCACCATGATAACTGTCTGTGTCTCCAGGCATGCGCATCCTGGTGAACCTGCTGCTCGACACCTTGCCGATGCTGGGCAACGTCCTCCTCCTCTGCTTCTTTGTCTTCTTCATCTTTGGCATCATCGGCGTACAGCTGTGGGCGGGGCTTCTACGGAACCGCTGCTACCCAGAGGAAAACTTCACACTGTGAGTCACACCTCACCCCTCCGTGTGTGTGTGTGTGTGTGTGAGAGAGAGACACTGAGTGAGCGTGTGAGAGAAAGCATGTGTGAGACCATGTGATGCTGCAGGACCTTTGATGTGTTGTTCTGTCAGCCTGACACGTTCTCTGCGTGGGTGTGACAGCTGCTCACTCTGTTGTGTGGCAGCTAATGACACGCGTGAACCACGCCGACGTGAGGATAAACCGTTTTCTCCTTGTCCCCCACCGTCTCTGGAAGTCTTCCTTTGATTAATGACATCATCATTTTAACTCCTTAATATTCTCCCTCTCATTTATTGCTCTTGTGTTTTAGGTGCTTATTAGATTTATGGCAAAGCAAACTTTCTTCTTACTTCCTCTTTCTTCACTCACAGAGCATAAATCAAAATAAGCAGCACTGTTTGGCCGTTAGCAAACGATATCCAGAACATTTGATCAACTGTGTGAGCATCAGGTGGCCGGAAGAGCTGATGTGGTTTTCCCAAGTGAGGAAGCTCGGTGAGGGTCGGAGCTGGGACATCCGAGGCTCACGGGCAGAAGCAGGCAGCCGAGGTTGGAGGAAAGGTCTGAGTGGATTCTGAAGGGCTCCATGGATGGGCTCTGCAGCGGTCACCTGACCTAGGGGGCTGATACATGCTGTTGGTGGCTGGAATCGAAGATCCAGTTCCCCAGGCTTTAAAGCGGCCTTGCTCTGATAGGGATATCGCACACTTAGATCAGCCGCTTGGGCGTTTTTGAGCGAAATCTGCTCTCTGTTCCTGAGAAACATCAACAAAGAGGAATCAAATTCACTTCCAAAGAAACTGCATAAAAACTCAGATATAGTTCAATTTTCCTGGAAATGCTGAAGAAAAGAAATGCACTAAAATAAGACTTCACATGCTACAGTCAAACTGAGAGAATGGAAAGGTCAGTGGTAGCGCTAACACAAAAGTACAGCATCACCGACATTATTAGAGTCCAAACGCTGACATTTTACAAACACCCTGCTGTTACTGTGGATCTGGAGCTGCAGCTCCAGAGGCGTGTGTAAGATACACCATGTTTCATTTCTAATGCGCATCAGTCAGAGCATTCTGGCCTGATTTTAGTCTGTGTCCTGATGCCATCGCCATGGGAACTGACTCAAATGAGGCAGAGTGTAATGCTGGGATGTCCCGACCCCTCCAGGCTCATTACTGAAGCGTTTGCTGCTGGAACAGTTTGCAAAGCAGCAGATATTTTGTTAGCAAGCTGAAGCGTCTGTGCACCGAGCTGTGACTGCGTCTGCTGTCGGGGGCCAGCGTGTCCTCACGGTGTCTGAACGTAATCACCTCCGTATCCAGAGACACACGGCCGACGTCCGGGGCGATAATAACTAATGTGGGATTCCTGCCGGCGCTGGATGTCAGCTCGTTCACGCACAGATGAGCGGATCAGTGGGCGATCGGAGCCAGTGGGCGGACTGCCATGGGTTGTGAGCAGGCGTTGTGGGCAAAACGGAAATACAAATTTCATTTTCCACAGGTATCAAGGTGGAAATCACAGTCATTCACGCCAGTGGTCAGGAAAATGACCAAAGAGCACAGACCAGCAAGCTATGGAGAAAAAAGGCCCTTTCTCAGATCTCTAGTTGGACCAATTTAAAGGATCTTCTAAATATCTCTGTCAAAATTCCAAAAAATGATTTAAGAGGGTATAAGAGCTTTGTTGCCTTAGCTCAAAATGATTATCAGAAACAAGATTTAATCTGAGGAATGACCGTGAGGAAGATGTTCACCGTCAATCCTAGGAAGTCCTACGGCTACCCTGAAAACCGGCTGAAGAAAGGGGGGTAATCTTTGGGCATCTTTTCACCTTGGTACAACACGGACAGAGCGAGTGAAAGAGGTTTGAATAGTGGGACAAAGACGAGTGAGTCGCAGGGCAGCACACACTGATTCTGCTGCTCTGCCGTCACCAAATACCAGGTCAGGCATAATTGCTAACCACTGTCTACATTCATCTGTATCTCTTTCTCTGGTTTGACCTTTAGCAAGCAAACCTCTGCTGGATGAATGTGAGATCGCAGAGAGGAGAGCTGCTCTGTCTCAGGCAGCATCCTCGCACCCCGGCTCTTTTTGTAACACAAACACACCTTTACTGACCTTTTTTTCTGGGTTTCACTCATTAATCTTGCTTCTCTTTTTGTTTCTGCGGGAGAAAGGGAGCAAAATTTGCTCCACTAAAGCTATTTTGAGTGTGTTTTGAAGACTTAATTACGGACTATTTACATGTGTGAGATGACTGGTTTTAGGCTGCTTGCGTCAAACGTGTCACCAGTCTAAAGGATTGCTGCAGCAGCGTGTGCACGCTCACCTAGCAGTCTCATAGCATCTATGGTGCAAAGGCGGGAAGTGATTCCTGATTTTTTTAGCCTCTCACCAAAGAGTGTGAGGTCCCTCAACACTGTTGACGTTATTACTTTATCGATAATTCGAACACCAACCTGAAAGCCACGTGATAACCCTCAAACCTTTCTTTGATGGTTCACTTCGACTGGAAATGGAACTTTGCTGGTGAAATGCAGATTTTGTACTGGGCCTGGGCCAAAAAGAGACACACACCCACACACAACCCTGATGGAAGCCATCTGCATGACAATGAGGTGACGGTAACAAAGGGAGATGGAGCAGGCGGAGCACCAAGGGCGCTGAAGCTAAGCAAGGAAGTCACGCACCTTCACCCAGAAGAGTCCACAGCCTGATTAAAAAGCAGGCTCAGAAGTCACCCCAAGAAGTTTGGTTAGAATGTTGCTCCTGGACTGAATTGTTTTAAAAAACAATTTTAACTTTGGTCCGTTTCCTCGGAATGACAGAAGACAACGCTGGTGTCTGCTGCTAAGGGGCACTCTAAACGCTTTCATTCCATTATGTCCAGAAATGATCTTTCAACAGGCTGAGTTCCCCTCATCCATTCTTCTGCTCATCTGCGTCTCTGCAAATGATGCGTTTGGTTCCAGTTTTTTCACTGAAAACAAACCATGAACGACGAGAGGATTCTGCTTTGTCTCTGTCTGACAACCAGCGGGGTGAACATAAACATTCAGAGCGGCGCTGCAAAGCTTAGTCTTCCTCTGGAGGTGGATGAAACGGTTGGGGGCGTGGGTAGGGAGCACTTTAGTTCAGGTTCCCGTAACGGTGCGAGGAAGTTCCAGCAGCGCCTGATTAACATTCGTTTCCAGCTCTTCCTGATGATTCTACCAACTGCGGTCGTCATAAACGCCCACCTCCAGGAGTCTAGACTTTGATGTTAAAAACGATGAAGCAGTAAAACAGTCGCACAACTGATTCGTCAACCGAACAATCACATGATGTTGTGGGTGTTTGTGAAGTTCTGTGCATTGTGTTCCCACCTGGGTAATATTCTTGTGTGTTTTTGTCCCTCCTCCACCCCTCCAGGACAACAGGGATCAGTCTGCCCCGGCCGTACTACATGGCCGACGAGGATGACGAGCGGCCCTTCATCTGCTCCCTCCCAGAGGACAACGGCATCATGTCCTGCTCCGACATCCCCACCCGCCGTGAGGGAGGCCGGGTCTGTTGCCTGGACAAAGACGACGTCCTTTACCGCCAGTCGCTGGGCCTGAGCCCGGAGCCTCTGAGCAACGGGAGCGCCAGCGTGGGAGGGCTGTGTGTCAACTGGAACCAGTACTACACCAGGTGTCACACTGGACACAGCAACCCCCACAAGGAGGCCATCAACTTCGACAACATCGCCTACGCCTGGATCGTCATCTTTCAGGTGCAGCCTTTACGTTTCTACGTCGGAGAGCATCATTAGCGCGTGGCTACTGTGTCCTGCGGGGATCCAGTTCAGATAACTGCTGTTAAAAAGTTACCGTTTTAATGAGTTTTATGAGAGCGTTTCTGCATCTGCGATGTGACAGACACTCAAGAGTTTAAGCCTAAAAGCTTTAGGAGGGTGAAGAAGCTGTTAGGGGGGATGAGGACAGGACTTATTGGTCTGAAGAGGCTGGAGTTGGCCTCTTACACACAGAGCGCCAGCAGAGACTCTAGTCAGACGGAGAGTCTTTGGGACGGCTGGAGATGATTTCATGCATCACCCTCTTCAGTCTGAGACACATTCTCAGGGTTATTGGAAGAATATTAGAGCAAATGTGAGTCTAACTGTTCCATGGTCAGAACCAAAGGGCACCGACTGCATTCACTGCCTGAGGTGTGTAAAGCTGTGTAGGAGTTCTACAGGTTGTCGGTTCCTGCGTCTGCTGTTTACGACCACCTTCCTCCTCTGATGGCAGGTGATCACGCTGGAGGGCTGGGTGGAGATCATGTACTACGTGATGGACGCACATTCCTTCTACAACTTCATCTACTTCATTCTGCTGATCATTGTGAGTCCTGTCAGAACACACACACACACACACACACGCACACACTCATACATTATAGAAGCACACCTTCTATATTCGCCCCTTACATTTTATTGCCTTTAATTACTTGTCGTCAGAGTCGCACACCCATTCTGCCTTTTCTCTCTCTCATCATTCCTCTCTGCCTCTTCCCTCCTTCATTACTCCTTCCATCTCCTGCAGCTGTCAGTCACCCTTGTTGCCACCAACATGTCATCAATAAATCCCCCCTCCTGCCTTCTCTTGCTTCCTTCCTTCCCTGAGCTCTTGCTCTCCACATTTCCCCCTCTGGTCGCCTTCATTTACTCTCTTCCTACCTTCATTTCTTCTTCGGTTTCTGGCTGAGCATCAGTCATGTAACTGTCACTGTTCCCATTAGTCTCAGTCACAGTGGAATCACACGTGGAGGACGCTACCCTGAGCACAGGAAAACACACTAATTTCATGTCATTTACATAATACGGCTGCTTTTTCAGGAGATTCGGTTTATCTTAGCGACTCTGTTAAAAAACAGCAAAAAAAAATTCATGAGTGGCAAAGAAAATGAATAAAGCACACCTTTGTCCCATTTTGTTCAGCTGCAGTGACCAGTGTTGCCACCTTTGTTTTGGCCAGTTTTAGTAACGCTGACTAGTCTTTTTCCTTTGCCTGCTTGAGTGACAGGCTGCTCATTAGCGCAGTTAACGTCACCTTTGTGTCTCAGGAATTAAGCTTTGGGAAATCTCACTTAGCATGTTAAGTGAGTGTGTGACCTCCGTGACCCGGCAGTGGGTATCAGGCTCTGCCGTCATGAAGCTCACCACAGCCGATCCCACTCCGTTTATCTGTAACTGTCCCCTTTCACACAAGAGACCAACAGATACTTTTTTATGTGCTGGGGTTACAGGCTAAGTGCACACTCTAAATGACACGCTCCAGAAGCCAAGGTGTAATTACACTATTTAAAAGCACTCTGCTTCTGTTTCTTAGCCTCAGTGGGACTGTCACATCTGCAAAAGGCACCAACGAGGAAGAACTTAGGCGTAAGGAACAAACCCGGTCCTGAACTGGACCCGTGAGGAACACCACTTGGGCTTTTACATCCCAGGGGCTTTAATAGCCATTCAAAACGTGACATATGGGATGTTATGAGCTCCAGAACTGTACGCCACCGGCATGAAAATGAGAGAATCGTGTTTGCAGCACAGCTTAAATCCGACAGCATGAGGAGCGATCACGCTTTTACATTCACGACAAGGTCATTAGTGGCTTGAAGGGCGGCTGTGTCAGAGCTGCTGAAATTCCTTCCTCGGAGACCTCAACGCTGGGCTGTTTGGGGTCAGTCCGTGTTCCACAGGTCGCTCATCCGTCACTGGCCACACACACAAGGCAACAGCTGGAGTCACAGCCTGAGGTCCGACAATGGCCAGGCTGGTGCACTCTGTTTCTGACTGGTGACCGGTCTCACAAACCATGCTGAGGAGAAGGAACGAAGGCTTGGGGATCTATGGAAAGCTGCCTGTCCTGATCTGACTCACTGTCTGATGTGGAGGCTTTTCTAAAGTTTCCTTTAATAGAAGTCTGATACAGAGACCGGGGCCAGCGTCTGAGGGCGAGAGCCGAGACGGAACTAATAGACATTACTGTTGTATTTAGAACCATTTCACATAAAAGTCACACAGTCAGTGTGTTAAATCCAGCCTACAGGAAAGAGAGAGAGAGAGGGGCGAGCGGCATGGAGGAGAAAACGCTGATCAGAGACAGAGGTGGAAGAGCAACAGATGGAGAGATTTGAAAAACAAGTCAGGAGTCTGAGATGTCATATGTTCATTAGTGTCATGTAGCATGAGAGAACTCGGTGGAATTAAAAGCCTCAGACCAAGTCGCTCGGCTCTCCGGAATTAAGGTTGTAACATCTCAGACTGCCGGTTTGGACGTGTTTTCAGAGCCAAACGGTGTAATTAGCCTCTTAATTCCACCCTCGCGGAGCCGGTTTTCTCCTCTTCTGCTCCTCATCTCAGCCCGTAAGTGGATCAGGCGAGGGGACCTGGTGGTGTTATTGCTGAGGAACGCCCTGCTTGTGAGGTCAAACCTCCAGAGACAGCCTGGCTGTCGCACACACCGTGCACCTTTGTGGCACTTTTGACTCAATCTGCTGGAGTGTGAATTGTGAAATTAAGTTTGTCTTCAGATTCATCTGCTCCTTTCTACATGTGAAGGAACTTTCCTGAGTCCAGGTCCTACAACCGCTGTTGATTACTGCCGAAGAGCCTCAGCATCTACCCTTCCACTCCCTCTCCGTCCTCATCTCCGGATGACCTTGCCCCTTATCTCTTCTTCTCGGCTTTTGTATCCATATCACAAACACACACGCACACACACCAAACCCTGAAGCAACGTCTTTGGGATCAAATCAAGATGGCTTCATTTTAATTATGGATGGAGCAGAGGGGCCACGTTGAGATAAAAACACCTCCTGGTGTGAGTAAAAGAAAGGAAAAGCAAAAAGGGACTTTTCTTGCTCTGATATCATTGAAGACAGCTTTCCAGGCTTTCCCTCCTAACAGCTGCTTTATTATTAATAATTCAGGGCAGCTGTGCCAAGTCAGCCGCTCACGCTGGTTCTCCTCCACACAAACGAGGAGCTGCGTTTGGACGAGGAGAGGATGTTTTTGCTACCTGTCGTTCACAGCAAGAACAGAACACTGGGTTTCGGAGTTAGTAGGTGGGAGTGTGTTTCCAATACGCACACACACAGCGTCTCTGTGTTGTTGTTTTTTTTTGTGTCCTAGAATCACTTCATCCCAGATCCATCAACAGCTGCCAGGCAGCTTCTTGAATGTAGCTCCTGTTTGTAGTTTTAGTTTGTGGGAACAGAGAGAAATTCTTCCTGCTTCAACGCTGACGAAGCCCTGAAGGGTGTTCAGCTCAAATCTGTTTGGGTCACCTTCTAAAGGATTGTTTTTGTGCTTATTTATTACCCTTCATGGTCAGACGAAGAAAGCGTCTCAGCTCCTTTGCTGTGGCTCTCTTGTCCCAGGTGGGTTCTTTCTTCATGATCAACCTGTGCCTCGTGGTCATCGCCACCCAGTTCTCAGAGACCAAGCAGAGGGAGCACCAGCTGATGCAGGAGCAGCGAGCGCAGTGTTTGTCCTCCTCCACCCTGGCCAGCGAGCCCGGGGACTGCTACGAGGAGCTCTTCCAGCTCGTCTGCCACATCCTGCGCAAGGCCAGGAGGCAAACTGTCATTCTGTTCAACACCCTGCGGGGGAAACCTCGCGGCTTTGGCGGAGTCGGGAGAGGGAGAGGTGGAGGAAACGGTAGGGAGCGGAAAGCCAATGGAAGAGAGGGCCGCGAGAGGACAGCGACAAGGAGGCCTGGTACGTACAGCGTCTTCGTAGAGGGGTTTGTCTTTTTTGTCTTTGCTAGCGTTATCACAGATGTGTAGTGGTAAAAGCACTGATTTTAGAGGATAAAAGCAGAAACGGAGCAGCTGTTCTCTATGTTTCAGCTGCGCCCTGCCCCCACCATAACAAGCCTGACCACACGTCACCCATGGCCCTCACCGCCACCTCCGTCAGCGACGGCTGCCCCCAGTGTGCCACGGCCCTGTCGCTCACTGACGGAGTTTGCACCGAAAAGGATGAAGCAGAAGATGGAGCTGTGGAGGACACGGATGGGGAGGGGGCCGGCTCTGGTAGCAAAGAGAGGGGCAAGAAGCGACAGGCGGCCAGGGGGAAGCACGGGGGCTGCTGCAGGAAGCCGTGCAGGGACGTTTGGTACGACACGCGGATGAAGCTGTGGGAGATCGTGGAGAGCAAATACTTTAACAGAGGCATCATGATCGCGATTCTCATCAACACCATCAGCATGGGCATAGAGCACCACGAGCAGGTACGGCCCCCCGCCCAGCAAGGCATGAATTAACGAGCTTCAAAGCCAAAGATCAATCCTTGGTACAGTTTTCTATGTATTTAGTTGCTGAAAAATGTAGACTTTAACCTCGAAGTCCCTGTATTTCCAACATGCTGCTCATTAGCTGTTTGAGGGCAGAAGGACCTGGTGGTTTGGGGGCCACCAGAAGATTTGACTGTCGATTAGATTCAATCAATGAAACATAGTTTCATACTTCCTTTTAACTTTGGCGTTTCTCTTGTTTCCTGTTGCTCTGCTTTGTGCGCCCTTTGTGTTTTTTTTATCAATATTTCTGCCTCTTGCTATAGAATCGCCCACTTGCGCCTGCCACTGCCACAGTGGTGGGTCGTCTCTCATCTTGGGGAGAGCTAAAAATAGCCTGAGACACAACCAGAGAGGCAGACAGAGACTTTGCTCCTTTAATGGCCAGGAAACAGCAAGTGTCTGTGCTTGCGCCTCCCTTTCGACCAACCAAACTTACAGCTCTGCTCCGCATTCTGTACCAACGTGCTTTTAAACTGCAGTTTAGCTCCTAATTTGGCAAACCTGGCCACAGGTGTTTTCCATTCTTCCGTATTTAACCGTCGCACAGCAGCACGGTTTGTTTAAGTGAGAAGAAACCTCCTTAAACATGATGGGTAATTGGGAGGGTTGATGGTGATGGATGGAGATCAAACAGCACTGCTGAATAAGCATCTTTTCCCAGTCAAGAATGTCTGAAAATGTGGAATGACGTTGCCGGAGCAGCGGCGATCGCCATCAAAACTGAGTGTCACCCTTTTTCCGTTCCCATTCTTTGGGCATAGATGTCAGATGCAAATGAATTCAGAGCAGAATCTAAACATATTTGGCAATTATAAACATAAATAGGTCGAAGTGTTCAGAAACAGAATCCTAATTAGGTTTTGGGGGTGTTGGGGGGGGGCAAACTAATAACCACTACAAAGAGCTGCATGTTTTAGAAAGAAAGAAATTAAAAGTTAATATTGCAGCCAAAATATATGATGTGATTTAAGCTTCTAATCCCACCTGAGGATGATTGGCAAGCAAGCAGCTGGCAGCAGCACGAGCAGCTGCTTTTATTTCAAACATATTTGTTCTCTCTGTCTCTGCCACTAAACAAGACCACTGCAGATGTTAGCGATGTTAGCTCTGTGCTGTTTTACAGAAGAAAGCAGGTTGTTTCTCACGTGACATTGCATGCCTAGTGAGACTCTCGACTATTAGATTAGCTTCAGTTTAGCAAGCTATTGCTTAACTATGGTTTTTACTGCAGTGAATATTAAATCCCCCTCATATCTTCTGAGAAAATGGTGTTATTATTGTATTCGATACCTAGCATGCTATTCCAACATGCTTTCCAATTGCTAAAGCAGCAAGCCAATATGATGTTGTACCTATGCTAGTATTTTATTTTTCCAGACATCAGCAGATAGAAAAACACATCTTTAGATCTGTTCTCAGGTCTGCAGTAATGAGACGGCAGTAATGGATCCCCGGGGCCCGTCGACTATGTTTGGGCTGGTCTGCAAACGGAGATGCTAACAGTGGTGGATACGCATCATTAGCCTGGGTTTTCTCACAGCTAAACACTCATTAGTAATGACAAATATGAAACACACACACACACACACACACACACATGCGCAAAGAGGCATGTACCGGTAAATGCAATACACACACACTTTGCTCATCGATTCCGGAATAGTGAAAATGTCAGAAGCATCATCAGTGAGGTCCAAGAGGAGCTCTGTGGAATAGAGATGTGCTGGAATCGTGATTGAATTTGTGAGTGTGCCAAATTTAAAACCTGTGTGTGTGTGTGTGTGTGCGTGCATGTGTGCACGTGTGCTCTTGCTTAATTTGACCTGAGCCCAGACTGAAACAGAGAAACTCAAACTGTGTCAGGAGAGAAATAAAAAGGCAGACATTGATGCACATTGACACAGCGTGAGACTGACAGCCAGAAGCTATCGTGAAGGCAATTTTACTGTGAAAGGCAGGAAAAAAAAAAGAAACGCATCAACGCAGCCGCTGCTGCTGCTGCTTGTGTGCTTAAAAGCATGAATGGACTTATCGGCATGTCTACTTTTACCCAGCTAATAGCAGAACATCGATAATGTCACCGTCTGGGTGTACAGTTCAACAGCCAGCGCTGGCGGAAACATCCGGTTTTTACTCCAAGGTGGCCGCACTGGCACCGTTTTAACAGCAGCACGTGCAGTATGCATAATTAATAAGAGAAAACCTGCTGCACTTTAGATTCCTGTTACTTGCTGCAAAAAGGCATCAGATTAGATGATGTGGCTGTGTCTCATGCGCTTTGGCCAGCTGACAACCACTTTTTATGCCCTTTTTTTTTAAATGGAAATTTGCTTTTCTGCAGTGGTTGTCTTTGTGTTTTCTAATCTCTTAATAATGAGTCACTTGCTTGTTTGTCAGCCAGAGGAACTCACCAATATCCTGGAGATCTGCAACATCGTCTTCACCAGCATGTTCTCCCTGGAGATGATCCTCAAACTTACCGCATTTGGCTCCTTCAACTACCTGAGGAACCCCTACAATGTATTTGATGGAGTGATTGTTATCATAAGGTAATTACTGCAAACACATCTCTTTCATTTGCAACAGTAGAAGGACAAAAGAAGAGTTTGATTTTGGAGGACAAAAATATTCCCAGCCAGACAGAGACGCTGCTTCAATTATTCATGCAGTCTTTGTCAGCGTGTTGAGCCCACTCTCCGTTTGCTGAAATGTACCACCTGTATATATCTGGATGCCAAAGCGGCAGACGGCAGCAAACACCTTTCGTCTTTTGTTGCGAGCCTGCGGCTTCAGGTGAGCGGCTCTACCTTTGATCCAGCAGCCATTTCTCCGATTCATCTGGCTGAGTGTCTTTGTCTGTCTCCCCATTATGAGACTGAGATCAAATAGGCATCAAAGCTTCTAAAACTGAACAAGATCAAAAGTGCAGCCCGTCACAGAAGCTGTTGATTGAACATATCTGCATCTGTCGTCTTATCTGCCTCCATTACAAATGGGCCTCCCTTCATCCATGTGAAGGTTCTCAGATATGCATTCAGAGCGTGCTCCCTGAAAGTGCTCCCATTCAATCTTTGCCGAGGCAAAGGCGACGCTGTTCTGACGTGCTGAGAAACCTTTGATAAGCAGCTCGCCGGAGGATGGATATCTGTAAAGCCAGACTTTTCACTTAAGCATAATTCTCTGCTCATGATAAGCGCCACCGAACTCTGCTGAAGATCCAACTTTTTGCGCAGCAGTTTGGTCCCCCTCGCAAGCGGTGTGTGAGTTGGGCACCTTCACGGATCCAAGCTGCGTTAGCCTGCTAACCGCTCACTGGGGGGTGTAGAAATAAGGAATGTCGGATGCCTCCTCACAGCAGCCTGGTCGAGCCTCACAGCCTCTCTTTGTTGTCCTCTCCTCGGCACCGTTGCTCCAGACAGGAGAAAGCTCCCATTTAAGTTAGCTGTTTGCGGTAGGTCCTTGGTGTCCTGCGCTTAGTCCGGCGTGCTTCTCTCCTCAGCGTGTGCGAGATCGTGGGCCAGTCCGACGGCGGCCTGTCTGTGCTGAGGACTTTCCGGCTGCTCAGAGTCCTGAAGCTGGTGCGGTTCATGCCAGCCTTGAGGAGGCAGCTGGTGGTGCTCATGAAGACCATGGACAACGTGGCCACGTTCTGCATGCTGCTCATGCTCTTCATCTTCATCTTCAGGTGGGAATAAAACGGAATTGATCCGCCTCAGCGTGCGTGATGAAGGGTTTATTCATCCTCCCTGTCATCATCGCTCGCATCATGAGTTGCCTGGTGATGGCAAAGAAACTGAAGGACCTGCGTCCTTCTGAACAGCTGCTCGAATGAATAAAATGAGACCAATGGCGGCCTTCATCACTCCCAGAGCTTCCAAAACCTAAATCTCCAGTACTGAAGGACAGTGTGTGTGTGTGTGTGTGTGTGTGTGTGTGTGTGTGTGTGTGTGTCTGTGTGTGTGTCTGCTGATGTGCTCCTGTGTTGTAGCATTCTCGGGATGCACATCTTTGGCTGTAAGTTCAGCATCAAAACGGAGACGGGGGACACGGTTCCAGATCGGAAGAACTTCGACTCCCTGCTCTGGGCCATCGTGACCGTTTTCCAGGTAATAACTTCACAAGATGCATTTACAAGCCGCATTTCAACCTTGAATACTGCTCACCGTTCCCCCATTGGCCTCTGATCGGGAGCACTAATGCTGATATTGTCTCTGCTCATCACAAACGTCCACAGATTCTGACCCAGGAGGACTGGAACGGGGTTTTGTACAACGGTATGGCTGCCACGTCGCCACTCGCTGCTCTTTACTTTGTGGCCCTCATGACTTTTGGCAACTATGTCCTGTTTAACCTGCTGGTGGCGATCTTGGTGGAAGGATTTCAGGCAGAGGTGAGCAGCCTCGTCCACATGACCGTGAATACCATCCAAAATGTGTTTTCCACCTACCAAAGACAGCCCCTCAGACCCTGCATGAGCGAGGTGTGACGTATAAAAAGTTATTTTCGTCTTTCTGTTCTCCCTCTTTGGACAGCTGACCATCCATCTGTCTGAGCTTCTCAGAGATTGAGGACTCTGACCTTTGCCGTTGACCTTTGTAGCTGAAATAAACTCGAGCTTCTGCGACACGCTGATTTCCTTAACCACGGGCCGAGCAGATGGCCGTGCACGGTTACAAATGATGCGGCGGCGTCGAACAAAATTGCAGAATCCAGATATTTATACTGCTTGATAAGAAGTTAAAAGAACAAAATGCTGTTATCTTTTTATCAGAGGTGATACCATGATATTTGTTACCCAGCAACCACAGCTGCCGCCCTCAAACCGCGCTGCCCACATTTAGCAAGCAATGAAAACCATGTGAGGTTGTTTCCAAGGACGGTCGCCTCTGTTGCTCTCTGGGCATTTCTCACTTTATTCTTCCACATTTTTTCTGGCTGATCTCTCTGCCAAATGTCATTGGCTTTGACAGAAATGTGACGGTGGCTTAATTATAAAGGAAAATACAAAAAACTGCATTTTTGTAAAAGCGACGTCCTCCATCTCAATAAAAGCAGACAGCATGCTGTCAGCTGTCAAACTCCCAGGTGTGTCGGCAGCTAACGGCCTTGTGGTTGATTGATTTCACGCCCTGATCAGAACATTAGCGCCTGCGCGAGACAAAGCCTCGATCTTTTGTCAGTTGAAGCAGGAACTGACTAATCAGCCGGCTTTTGATTGATCCTCCTCAAATGTCAAACTCAAACAGCCATGTCTTTCCCTCCATCATTCCTTTTGTCACGTTCTCTGGCTCATTGGCTGGGCTTAAATTGCTCATCCTGAACCCCCAATTGAGAACCTCAGGAGAGGCGGAAGAGGGTTGTTGCAGTCCCAGGTTGAATGCTGATGAAGCCAAGAGTCCAGCCAACCACATCAGGCCTACCAGAGGTCTGGATGTAGGAAGGTCAAAAACCCAACGGGGAGCTACCAGAACCACTGGACAGTGAGGGGAAAGGGGCGTAGTCAGACGGGCAGGAGACCTGAGGGTGATTGGGTGAGGTCAGGGAGAGCTACTGTAGGTCTCAGCTGTGATGTTGGTGGAGTCTGGTTCCTCAACCTGGTCCACGGGTGTTGTCTCTGAACCTCCAGGGGGACGCCAACCGCTCCTACTCCGATGATGACCGCTCCTCTTCCAACTTTGACGAAAGTGAGAAGCACGACTCGATAAAACTGTCTGGTGAGCCGCATGAACATATCTTTGTTCTTCCCACACTGACACCAGCCAGAGTGATACACCGTCAGAGATAACCTGCAGCAGACTGAGACCTGTTGCCTTGGAGATATCCCCAAAAATTGAGAAAACCACGCTCGGAAAGCCAGAAAGAGTGATGCAGAATGTCTTTCTCAGACCCGAGGATCTGCACACTGACACCAAACGGCCATCTGGAGCTGGGAGGCTGTTCCAGCTCCAGGGGGTCCCACTCCTCAGAGAGGCGGAGCTTCACCGCGGACTCCAGGAAGAGCAGCGTGATGAGCCTCGGCAAGAGCAGCCTGGAAAGACGCTCCCTCTCTTTGGTACGTCAGCAGACGTTCCTGGGTTCTATGTGAGAAAAGTGCTGGTTGCGTGAACCTGAGATATTTATCCTGCATAATTATGTTGCTACACTTGAGCAGCAGTCATAGGTAGTTAGCGGGAGTTAATGGATGACAAATGGCATTTTTTTGGTTTGTTTACATTAGCAGAGTTGAGCTCAGGCCCAACGAGCTGATGATGGGCGTCCTCACCGCTCTGCATCACAGCACATCAGCTTTTAATAACATTTTAATCATCTTGGACTCCGGTTAAGGGTCAGTGTAACTATTTCTGTGCAGTCAAATGCAATTATCCAGGATCAAGAGTGTCTCCGAGTGAGTGAAGCGCTGCTGTTTGCCCTGAGCAAACATACCTGGCTGAGGTGACACCTGCATCTGTGGGTATTTCTGGAAAATTGGAGATTTTTTTTTTGATAGTTTGGTATTTCTCTGACCAATCTCAGTGGTGCAGTATGGTCGGCCACGTTGAGCTGACACCAGACACGAGTAGATAATTACAAGCTACCCCTGAATTTAAAAGAGCCAGAAATGTAAAGGAAAAAGAGCGACGAAGACAAGGAGATGCAGACAGGAGCTGAGGTGCCTTGCCATGACAACAGTGAGTGGAAATGAAAGTGATGAGGAGCTGCTGTTAAGCCACGATCACAGCTGTGACCTCAGTCGGTTATGATGCTTGACTGTGGAGTCTCCTCTTCTTCACTCAGGAGTCTGCACTTCTTCTCTGTAGTTTCCTCCTCTTCATCCTGGATTCTCATTCCTTTTCTAAATCCTCCCAGTTAGAGGAGATCAGCAGAAGCAGCCTCCTCACCTGAGACTAATCCTACTGCTCTCGATAAATGATTTCATCTAAAACGGATCTAAGTTTCAGCATTTGGACAGGATTCACGTAAATCCTTCATTTAAAATTTTGGTGCATTCACTGACTGTATGGATCTTAAACCACTCGGTACGGATGCACATTTATCTGGGTTTTATTATTGTGTGATGTAAAAGCAGGCAGACTCTTTAATAGTAGAACCAATGATTTTGAGTCAGGTTGGGGTGTGGACCTGCCAGAGCGTCACGGCTCCCCCTGAGTGAACTGCAGCGCTGCTCTGTGCAGATGCTGCTCTTATTTAACAACCAGCGCTCACGCTTCGCTGCAGTTTCTATAGAGACTGATGCATAGATCCTCGGGTGTATAGGCTCAGGCTGTGACTGATGACATGTACCACTCCAACATATAATTACCTCTCACACTGAGAGGATTAGACATGTGAAAACAAACGGAACAGATTCTGTTCCTCTGAGTGGAGCTGTTACTCTGGGGCTTCAGATTTACCTCAGTGTCAGCAGACTCGCATTAAAAGTGCTTTTCATGCAGTTTTTAAAAATTTTCCATTCACTAAGCTTGAGAATTAATTTTCTTTTGCTGGACCTAGATGTTTTTCAATTAAAAAAAAATTAATAAATCAACAGAACAAACAAAAAAAAGAGTAAAGAATGTCTGAATCAAATGAAAGCTTTACTGATTCCATCACTGGCCCCTGATCATGTATCATTGTTCCCCAAACAACTGCTAATTAATCTAAATAATTTAACCTCCATGTTGATTATATGTTGCCTGTTCCAGCGTCACGGCCGCAGTTTCAACTACCACAACTGGGGGCGCCCTCTCCCTCCACAGTCAGGATGGAGCAGGAGGTAGGTGATCCTGGGGGGGGCTCCTTTCAGGTAATGAATTCTTAATGCATTCATTAAACCTTAATTAACCAACGTAGAAAACAAACCTTATTATTATCAAATCTTGTTCAGAGTTTGCTGCTTTTATTAGGTTAACGACCACGCTGTTGATGAGCTCTTTCTTTCTACTTTGCAAGTTCTTCATCAGTCTTTAAAACCTGCTTTTGCTCAGGCTGCTGCTGCTGTGACTAGTGAAGCTCCTGGAAATATTTTTTAAAAAAGGTTTATGACAAGCTACACTGCTTTTAGATGTTTATAGCACGGTATTGGGGAAATGGAAAAGTATTAGTCCCTCCATACTAACCTTGAATATTTTTTTCCCCTGTTTTTTAGTAGACTTTTATGTGTATTCCAAACTTTACAACTGGGGTTGTTCAGGCTTTGCATGAGTCATGCCGAACAGATGGCATTTCGAGGAGGAAAAAAAGGAAAATCAAAGCGCTTATTGATCCAGCAGCTTAATTAAACAAGACTGTGTGTCAGTGTTTGGATAGTGAATGCACTTCACCACATCTGGCCAGAACCTTTTTGCATAGAAACACCACAAAACAGCGCCAAGAGGAAAAGGAGATAATTTAGCCGTTGCAGACAATAACCCCACACCTTTGTTCACACACCCACACACTTTGTTAGCAATAAGGGAGTGAAAGAGGATGAAAAAGCAGATTCACCTAGGGGGACGTATTGGATGTACTGCTTCTTTAAAATATACCTCTAGGTGCTGCATTCCGAATTGATGGCAATAATGTGTGATTGTGTTTTTTGTCACAAGTCCAGTAAATAACATGTTTAATACAGTTTAGGAGGAGAGCAGCCTCACAATTAAGCCTGTATCAAGTACTGAGCTGCGCTCTCTTCCCGGAGTGGAGGGGGATGGGGGGGGCAGGCTCTGTCAGGGAGACTGATGAAGGCTGGCAGACAGGCGTTTAGGGAGGAGTCCGTCTGTTCCACGGTGTGGCAGAGCCAGCCACCATCCATCTCCATTATACACATCCACATGCCAGTGTGCAGGGAACAACTCCTCTGAGAGTGACCGAGGGGGAGGCGGCATGGGTGCAGAGAAGGAGGGACATCCTGTCAGACTCCCATTACAGTCGTTCCCGGCTCCTGCTCCTCGTCAAACGTACGCATGCTAGTCTTTTGTAAAACAATGAGCGGAACCGTCAGTGGATAAAGACCATGCAACACCAACAGGCCAGGTGGAGGGTGAAATCAGCAAGAAAGAATAAATACTTAAAAGGGTAAATATTTAGGGGTTATGTCACATTGAGATGCAAAGACCACCAAATATATGTAAAATATTTGATCATTTCCATCCAATGTTAGATCTAGTGCCGGTGGGGAAAAAAACAAAACCAAAGAAAATTGTTGCTCTTTTATTCAGATTTTAAGAAATTTAAAGGTAAATAGACTTTGTAAAATAAATTTTAAAAAAAGAAGAATAATAGCTTGGAAATGTGTACGCAAGACGCCAGGTCCTCACGCTCGACTGATGTCCGAGGTTTTCCCACAAGTCAACGCACGCAAAGATCGAGCGGACCTGGACGAGGAGACCGATTATGTGAGTCCAGGGAGGAGAAATCCCAGACTTATTCTGAGCGTACAGAGATGCTAAAGATTAGGAGGGGGGGGGTTACGGCTGCAAGGCCAGCAACTGTGCACCTCTACAGGTAGTGAGAATGGAACCAGAATGGTGGTGGTGGTGGTGTCAGAGTACCTGTCATGATACCACCTGATGGAACCACTTTAGTGGTTTTTCAGCCACTTCAGCAAATGTCCTACTCCATTACAAAAAGAGTTGACAGTCAAAAAATGGCCTTAGAGGAAAACCGGAAAGGTCAAAGGTCATGCAGCAGTTTCCCTCTCCAAACTCTCCAGAGTTTAACATGTTTTAATGAAGGAATTTAAATTCCTCCACTTTGTCTCTCTCTCTCTCTCTCTCAGAGTTTGTGTTTCCGCATCCAGAAGATGATGGAGGTGTACAAGCCAGACTGGTGCGAGACCAGAGAGGACTGGTCGGTCTACCTGTTTTCCCCACAAAACAAGTGAGTCCAGCCTGGAGATCCTGCTACTCCCACCACAAGCGTCACTTCTGGCCAGGAAACACGCATTCAGCTCCAGCTGTTGTCCCGTTTGCGTAACCGTGGCGACAGGAGCTGCAGTCAAACCATTTTTCTGTTCCCACTGTGGGAGCTGCTGCCTCTGGTTAGCGACGTCAACACATCCTTTCTTCTCCCTCGTCTTTATTCCAGACAGTCTTATTGACTGTGGTCTCCCAGTTGTGGCTGCTGTCTTTGTTTGTGCCGTTATGTTTCCCCCAGCTGTCGATGCGCTGCTGGCGGAAAAGCCCCGAAACCCAACACAGAAGAAACAGCGCTCAGTCACCCACTCGCTCGTTCACTCGACTTCCTGTGTGCCGTCGGCCACTTAAGGGAAGCCGAGTCCCGCGGCTGTGTTTTGGCATCCTGGCAGGTGCCATCTGTCATGCAAAGGCTGTGTGTGTTGGTGGTGTTGGGCCGTGATGTGTGTGTGTGTGTAGTGTTCCTGCATGTTTGCGGAGGAGCATATGCATAGTGCTGCCTTGTTACGGCGGTGTGTGTGTGTGTGTGTGTGTGTGTGGGAGCATATGTGCATGTGCGTTAATGAGAAATATAGGCTAAACTGGACAAAGCAAGCCAAGAGGAGCAGCTGTGTCTGAGCCAGGATGAAGTTCCCACACCAGGTCCCAATCGATGGAGACGGGCTGGCCTGCCAGATCGGGATCCGATAGCTGGGGGGCGTGTCCTCAGCAGCTGGATTAGCACATTGATTTCTGCAGCCAGAGATCAGGAGCAGCTCTAGGTACATTTGGTCTCCTTTATAGAGGCCAGCTGAGCTTAAATGCTCTCCCAGGAGCTGCATTTCCTGGATGTGGGGCAGAAACAGACCCAGATCTGCAGTATCTGCTGATCTAGAAGGATAGCCAATGGACAGCCCTCATTAAGCTGCAGGGACTTTTCCACTAGCCTCCAGATGTTTGGGCCTGGACCCAAGCAGTGTGAAATTAACGTTATAATCTAGACCGTACTTTGACCAGTTTAATCTGTTTTTACGGCGCAGCAGAGGTGAGAGCCGACTTGCGTTGAACAAAGCAAACAATCTTCCTACGGTGGCGTTTGGCTGAGCCGACGCAGAGAGCAACAACTGGCGGTTAGATTAGAAGATGGAAATGAAACATTTGTATTCATGGGCTGGAGGCAAGGCCACTGTTTCCATTTGCTGTAAATAGAGATGACAGGAATGCCCGTGTCAAATGCTGACATTCTCAAAAGTTCACAACAACAAAAAAAAGTACCCTCCGTCCTCCTGAAACACCTGCGATAAGCCTGCAGCCGGGGAAAGCGCAGCTCAGCAGAAAGCGGGCTGCGGCAGTGTTGAGCTGTAGCACGCATGCCTTGCTTCTAATTGTGGAATCCACACTTCTATCTTTCCTTTGCTCTACATTTTCCTGTTTCAACCATCATAGCTGTGGAAGATGAAACGGACCTGTGCATGAATCCTTCATGTGATGCCCTCCTGGGTTTATCTCCAGGTTCCGGCTGCTCTGCCAGTCCATTATCGCCCACAAGCTCTTTGACTACGTGGTCCTGGTCTTTATCTTTCTCAACTGCATCACTGTGGCTCTGGAGAGGCCGAAGATACTCCAAGGCAGCGTGGTAAGAATATATTTACCTGCTCCTGGTAAATGTTACTTTTTGGCACATAACGAATCAGTATAACGGTGGGGAAACACCCCGTCACGTTCTTCCTTTACTCTTTTTTTTTTTTCCTTCTTTTGAACAAGGAGAGGGTCTTCCTCACCATCTCCAACTATATCTTCACCACCATCTTTGTGGCTGAGATGACCGTCAAGGTAAAACACTCCTTTTTTCTTCTTCTTTCATCTGTGTCTATTCCCCATCTCCACCTTCCTCTCCATTATTCGCTACCTTTTTTCCCCACATCTTTTCTCTGTCTCTCTCACAGCATCTAATGGCATTTTTGCATCTTCTTTCTTTCATCAGTCCCTCTGTGAAAACACTAAATGTCCTGTAAATTCTCTTCCACAGATTTTCTCTCAAGTTTGTGAACTTGACGTTTATCAGAATCAGTTTCCGGACGTTAGCGCGCACTTTTTTCTGTTTTCAGCATCCCATCCTCTCTTCCCTTCTTTCTTCCCTCCTTCCTTCTTTCCCCTCCACCTCTTGAGGTCTTCCTCCAGCTCCTGTCTGCTTCCTGACAGCAGAGTTTGAACATTCCATTAGAGATGTGCAGCAAGACATGAAGTTAATTAGGAAGCGCTCTCTCTCCTCAGCTGGCCTTTGGCTAGTCCTGAACACTCCTGTCAATAAACACGTACACACGCACGCACGCACGCACGCACACACGGTTTTCTTCATCTAATGTGATGTCAAGCCAACAGGGCTCATCCGTTCTGAAGGACTTTGTCTCCAGGCCGAGGGAGGGTCCCTGCAGTCCTGGAATGCAGATCATCTCCATACGCTGGCACATGCGCTCATCTGGCCCCGGGTCAAACTCCTTCTGTCTTCCATCTCCTGGCCTGCATCCTTGTTTAGCTCCACTCCTTCGTACAGCCTCAACTCTCCGCTTGCTTGATCTTCTCGGAGCTGCGTCTCTTATCGCCGGCTCGGCTCCTTTGTCTCGCCGTGGGTAATTCAATCACGGGAGCTCCATTGTTATCTACTTCATTTTCGGAGCCAAACTCCAGGCAGCTGCTCGCTCTGCTTATCTCATCTGCGCCTGTGTTCTGCTGCGATCAGAGGTGTGGCTGCCGCACGCTCGTGTGTTTGCAGATGAGCCTGATCTCAGCCCATTTATCTAGAGCATGGATCCATTTGGATTGTTGAGACACTGACTGAACCATGAAGCTGATTTTTGTGTCCTAACGATGGTTTAACTCTATTATTTAAGGAACTATCTGACTTCATTCTTCCCTCTCTAATTCTTCGCGTTTTCAAGCTGCTCACGTTTGTTCTTGAGTTTTCCTCATGAAGCGCTTGGACGCTGTCAGAAAGCGTTCTTGAAGAACCCATGTAACGTCTTCTTTCCCGGACAGCTGAGATAATCACCCCCTGCAGTGTTTCGTGGCTCCTGAGGTTTGTGTCATAACAGGCCTGATATAGCCCGGCCGTTCTCATGCATCTTCATCTGCTCCCATCACATCTCCTCTTCCTCATCTCCTCATCTCTGCCTGTTTGCTCTTGATCTGCCGGCCCAGCCTGGTCAGTCAGGAACACTAATTAAACAGGGTTTCATCTCTGAGGAGAAGGCCTCATTTCCTGTACACACACACAAACACACAATCATACACACACACAGTCGGGTTCATCACTGCCCCCCACTGACCTCAGACTTCAGTCTCTGTCTAGAAACTGGAGGACGAGGTGGCGGAGGTCCAGCTCGCGACCTCCAGCTGTTGGTTCTTTTACCCTTCAGCCCTTTAACTTCGTATCTTTGCCCAAACAGCACATTTCCATACTTCTGCAGCTGTTTAAGAGGCCGCCGCATCCAGGATTTCACAGGCGCAGCTGATATCTGCCACAGCAGGGAAATAAACTACACTCCCAGAATAAAGCCTGAATATGATGATTAACGTTTTACTAACTGGATCATTAGTGTGCCGCACCAAGTAAATTGAGTTTGGCTGCGCTCACTGAACCTTAACATTGCCCATTAAATCCCAGTAGAACATGAATTTATTTTCACGAGAGGATTACAAGCTCTTAGTGCTTTGCATAAAGAGGAGGACAGAACTTGATAACAAAATGTCTTTTTTTCTGTGACAGAATCTAAAAATAACAGGAGCAAATCAGTAGGAAATTAGAGTTTTAAGTGGGCTGAACCCTGTCAATGCAATTAAAACATGCTTAAAATGAAGTGAAAGAAGGGAAATTTATTGCAGATAGAGGTTGGAAAATCAAACCCAACAAATATTTTCTATAGTTTGAAAAAAAATTCCTAAAAAACATCAGAGGTGTGTAAAATTACTCATTTTCATGAGTAACGGTTGATAAATGGCTTTGAATGGCTCACAAATCTGACAACTCTGAGGTGAAAGCAGCGCTCTAGCTTGCATAAATCATGTGTAGAGTGTAAAAGTCTGTTGGGATGGAGCCGAATGTGGGGGCCTCCCAAGGTCGGCCGACTGGCAGCGACCTGCCATCCGTTCGCCGCGTGTCATGTTTTACCAGCCCTGTTTGATCTGGGTAACGGAGGCTGCGCAGCACGCCAACGTTCCAGAGGGAGCTCTAGTAATGTCGGGCGGGCGGGCCTGTCCGGACGGGACCAGAGGCCTGTCGTATTGAATGTGACAGAGCTGAGATCAGCCAGGGTGGATGACATGTTTTCTTAGGGAGGAGGTTTCGGACCACGCAGCACATCACCAGCCGCTACAGGTAGCGTCTCTGTCTTCATCTGGCTTTCTTTTTGTTCCTCCACACCGGTGCCCGCTGTGTCACCCTTGAGCTGCTTCCTAGTACTCGGGATTTCTTTCTTTTTTTCACCTCATGGTGTCAGGAAGCCCTCGCCAGCGGAACTCTGTCAACCTTCTTTTCACATTCTTTTTGTGGCTCTGGTGGACCATCATGGAGTCCAGCCTCAAAGAAGCTGCCGAAGCTTTTTCTTCTGCTGAGACCTTGAAGGGAAAACGGAACGATTTTCTACACTGACGCCAGTTCTGGACTCTTAACCCCACACTTGAGGTGGACCCTAAAGAGCCTCCAAAGTTCTGAAAAATAAGTCAGACTTCAGACTCAGAAGTGAGATTTGGGTAAGTAGTTCCTTCTGCACCACCAGGGGGCGACGGTGGTGTCTCCGCTTCGCTCTGACGTCTCGTCTGGATGGCTCAGACAGACTTGAGAGTGTGTTTGATTTAAGAGGATTTAGTGTGATGTGGCAGAGAACAGTGTCAGCACTAATGTGGTAAAAAAGTCGGTGAAATCTCCTTTGAGTTCTTCTTCTTTTGTAACAACAGAATTTTCCCTCCATCACAAAACAGTCGGCAAAATTTGGCATCTGCATGAAAGCCTGATAACGGTGCAATCAAGAGCCTCATGTAGCGCTTTAATTCTGTGGATTTATCATCGCAGACAGCAGGAACTCTGCCGGAGTGCCTCAGATCTGGCTGCTGCGTTGAATCCAGTGCTCTTTCCCTTCTTCTGAAAACGTTCTCTGAATGTGCGAATCTGCCGCGTCACATCTCCAGGTGGTGTCTATGGGTCTCTACCTGGGGGAGAAGGCCTACCTCAGGAGCAGCTGGAACATCCTGGATGGTTTCCTTGTCTTCGTGTCCCTCATTGACATCGTGGTGTCCATGGCGGGCGGGGCCAAGATCCTGGGAGTCCTCCGTGTTCTCAGGCTGCTCAGGACACTGCGCCCACTCAGGTTGGGGGGACAACTGCTTTATTTGTATTTTTTGGGTCTTTTTTACCATCCTCCATCTCCTGCTCTCTCTCCCTCTCTCCAGGGTGATCAGCAGAGCTCCCGGACTAAAGCTTGTAGTTGAGACGCTCATCACATCTCTGAAGCCCATTGGCAACATCGTCTTAATATGCTGTGCCTTCTTCATCATCTTTGGCATCCTTGGTGTTCAGGTAAACATCTGTTATGCACATTTCCCTTCTTTAATAATCATTGTCAACACTGTCAAACATCAGAAGTACATGTTGAGCTTTAGCTTTCAATCCATTGTTGCATAAAGGAAGAACCAGGTTTTTGGTAGCACAAACCTAATTAAAATCAAGCAGGTGATCAAGGTATATCAAGTGCTAAGCGCCACTTGATTGGTTGCAGATGTGAATTCTTAAGCATGTAAAAGAGCTGCAGGCGATCACTGGCACAGCTTCAGCCAATCCTAGCTCAGCTCCGCCTCACGTCCATCTGTGTGTGTGTGTGTGTGTGTGTGCGTTTGCCTTCACAGCTCTTCAAAGGGAAGTTTTACTACTGCGTAGGCTTTGACGTGAAGAACATCACCAACAAGTCCGACTGTCTGGCCGCCAGCTACCGATGGGTTCACCACAAATACAACTTTGACAACCTGGGACAGGTTCGAGACACCGGCGCCAACGGTTGTTGGTCACAGATGCAGATTTGTCAACCAAGATGGTACACCTCTTCCATTTGTGTGTCTCCTGCAGGCTCTCATGTCCCTGTTCGTACTGGCCTCCAAGGACGGCTGGGTCAACATCATGTACCACGGCCTGGATGCTGTGGCAATTGACCAGCAGGTAACAAACAAACAGGACCATCCCAACAGACGCAGCTTCGTCTACAAACCGCCAGCAGAAAAAAAGCTCCGTTTGGTGACATCAATCTAGCGTCACTATGGAAATAATTATTCTGCACCATCAACAAAGTGAACTGATTCCCTTTAGGATGGAGATTATCTGGGAATCCAGGGAGATGGCATCATTTTGGCTGATTCTCCTCCTTCAGCCCGACGCTGAAAGGCTAATCCTATTTGCACTCCACCCTCTGCTTTCAACGCTCACCGCTGCTGCAAATTGACAATCTGACTCTCATCTCCGGTTCCGCTGCAGCCCAACCTGAATTTTGCTCCCGTAATGACTGCGTGCAGTAACCACCTCCAGAGACGAGCCGCCCCGTCTCCTCTCTCCTCCCTGGCTTCTCCTCTCCTGCTTCTGTTGGCAGCTCCAGGAGATTTGGACGCTTCAGTCCCTGTCGAGTGCTTTATTTAATCAAGAGACCGCCAGAAGCCTGTCTAATCTTTAGAAATAGAGCGTAGCCTTTTCTCTTTATTAACTCTTTCTTGTAAAGATCTCCTATTGCTCATTATATCCTCGTAAATTGACAGTGTAATTGAATGAGTTAGAAACTGCTGCTGCTGAAGCTGGAGCTCTTTTTTGACCTTTCCCGTGATATTATCCCTCAGCTAATGTTTCTACGGCGATCGCGGTGCGTTCCCTGTCGTGTTACATCAGGGACTTTCTAGGAAATGAGGACTTAAGCTGACAACCTCCTGTAGTTTGGTGTTCTTGCTCGGTTTCCCTCTTTCACTTCTGCTCTGCATCTTCCTCCTCTTCCTCCTGCAGCCCGTCACCAACAACAACCCATGGATGCTGCTCTACTTCATCTCCTTCCTCCTCATCGTCAGCTTCTTTGTCCTCAACATGTTTGTGGGCGTCGTGGTGGAGAACTTCCACAAGTGCCGGCAGCATCAGGAGGTGGAGGAAGCCAGGAGACGGGAGGAGAAACGTCAGCGCCGGATGGAGAAAAAGAGGAGAAGTAAGATCCTTAGAAATGGGAGGTGGGAGGGGGAGGGGATTAAATTAAGTCGTGAAAGATGGATGGATGATGCAGAAACCTCCTGGGAGGTACAAGGCAGAGAGGAGCTGGATGATGGAGGGATGGAACTGCAGGACAGAAGGAATCAACTCATCAGAAGGAGAAGAAGAAGAGGGTGGTTTCTTTTCCGCCTTCCTCTTACCCCTTCTCCATCCTCAGAGGCCCAGAAGCTGCCCTACTACGCCTCCTACGGTCCCGCCCGGCTGGCCATCCACACCCTGTGCACCAGCCACTACCTGGACCTCGTCATCACCTTCATCATCTGCATCAATGTCATCACCATGTCTTTGGAGCACTACAGCCAACCCCAGGTGGGTGGGGGGATGGGCGGCTGATTTCTGTTATTGCGCTTTAATTAAATGCGACAGGCTGGTTTATTGGTTTCGTAAAATCTAAATTTTGGATCTGGGTCTGATCTTGTGTAGAAATGAGCTTCTGATTACCATCATCCCAGATATTTTTTCCCTGACTCATTAGAGAGCGCTTCTAAGTGCTCCTCCTCACTATTTAATGTCCTAATTAATCTCTCTTTTATGGAAGTGAGATTTACTGGCCGAGCAGCGGCACCGAACCAATCACAGGCCTTTTCTGTCCGTTTGCTCCTCATTTGGTGGAGCTTCTGCTTTATTTCTGTCTCAGTCTCTGGAGACGGCGCTCAAGTACTGCAACTACGTCTTCACCTCCACCTTTGTGATCGAAGCCTCGCTCAAGCTCGTGGCCTTTGGCTTTCGGCGCTTCTTCAAAGACAGGTACGAAGGCGGCGCCCGCAGCTGATTTCTGATGCCGTCAGTTACTGTTGATGATGTTTGTGCAGTTATTTATACCGTCTGTGTCAATACAAGAACAATCTACAACTATTTGATGGTCTTTGAATAAATGACACTATTTAACTACAATAAATGATTCATTGTTTTAATTTAGGTGCCAAGTTTAAGAGCTCAGAAGGCTGAAATCAAGGGCAATAAGACTCTAAGTCTATAATATTTCCGGCTGTGTGGAGCAGGTGGTGCTGGTGAATATCATTTCAGATAATACAGGACGCACAATCAGATCCATTTTTAGAATCACGTATGTGCTGCAGGACTCGCTCCCAGCTATTTCTGCTCCTCCTCTTTGCTTTCTCATCTCTTCCTGCCATTTTCCCTCCTCTTCCCAAGCATGTCAACAAATCTATATTAGTCACAATTTTCCTCCTAAACTTGCCTGTAATCTGTTTCCTTCCTCCATCATCTGTCTTCTTTGTGCCCTAAATGAGGCGTGTCGATGTCCATGTGTCGCTGCTTCTCTCCCACTGTGCAGTAATTCTAACTTTATTGGGATTAGATCCACTCAAGAAGTGCGTCAAGTCAAAAATCACTGTTTTTTTTTTTACTCAGATTCAGTCCTGCTGGACTGTGTGAGTGTCTCAGGCTTCAGGTGGGTTTGTTGGTCCAAATGCGGATGAAATAATAGATAATAATAACCAGAATGAGGCCTTCAGGTGACGCTGGGCTGTAGGAGAACCATGTGACTGAAGAGTACAGTCGATCTAGAATATTAATATTCATTAAAAATTAACAGACTGAGATTTGACCTCATCGCTCTGTGTGTGTGTGTGTGTGTGGAGATAGAGAGCAATGCCTCCCTGCCCATCAACCCCACCATCATCAGGATAATGAGGGTGCTCAGGATAGCACGAGGTAGAACACACACACACACTACACACATCACACACACACACACACACACCACACACACACACACACACACACACACACACTTGCACTGGCTAACCTTAACCAAATTTCAACCTCAAACCCTTCACTGACGTGCAGACCATAGTGACCTGCAGGGTCTGACCTCTGACCTCTGGTACAGTTAAAAGACCGTTTCAGGTCTTCGTCTTCCTAAACACGAGCCCTTCTTCTCCGCCCAGGAGCCGTTTTTCTCTCTGCTTGGAAGCTGAAATTTGCGTCTTTCCTCTGGTAATCGGTTTTCACTCTTTGTTAGTCAGAAGTGGAGGGTAGCATCTCCTTGATGAGGAAAAAGGCTAATTTCGTTCATCTAATTTAAGGCACATGCTCGTTCTGCTGCCCTCTGTCCACACGATGCAGCCAAAGGGCCGCTGACTCATGGCTAATATTCTAATCGCAGAGCAGCCAGTGTTATTAACAAGCTGCCGAGGTTTCTAAATGCTAACTCTGACGACCACGGCTGATTTTTACTCTCTTTTATCCTCCAGCTGACAGTTACCTGACTTGTGTGACTGCGAGCAAATATTTCACAATCATCATCATGTGCAGAACAAGAGAGATTAATAGTCATTAAAAAGGAAAATAAGCCAGGAGTGTGCAGGCTATGCTCGTCGTTAGTTGTTTAACATGACAACGTAATAGCGTTTTAATTGAAATGGTTGTAATCCGTTTCCACAGAGAATATGTGTGCCGAGTTTGATCTTTTTCCCTCAGGCTGGTGGAAAAAAACATTACAGTTGATTTAAATTTCATCTGGCTTTTTGCACAGTTCTCCATCTCATGCTGGTTTTTGTTTCTCTATTAACACCGTGTGTGTTTTGTACGTTCGTATCACATACAAATGGATTTCTCCCCCCGCTGGGATGTAGGGATGAAAATACCCCAGCTAGCTACCACAGCTAGCTTCCACAGCTAGTTGGTTCTGACTAAAGTGGGAGGGAAGAAAGTGCAGACGTTGTCATCAGTCCGTCAACCTGACCAGACTCCATCCTGACAGCTGGATGCATCCCTCTACCATCAGAATACAACCTAAATTTCCATATTTACCCATTTACAAGGGCCAACAGGCAGCATCTTCCCACCACCCTGCTGAAGCTGGACCCCTGGGAACTGTGAGGGGCTCTAATGGAGACTGTGGGGTCTGGTCCACCCACCCATCCTGTTTTATCTGAGTCCTCCAGGGTCGGCTCCGTCCCTCTTATCTGTCTCCATAGCTCCATTTTCTTGTCATCCTTTTTACTCTGTCATGTCCAATAGATATTGTCAGTCTAAAGTTGCACATAAACACACACACAGACGAACACACACACCAGTGGATAGTGCACGCCCTCGTCTCTCTCTCTCACCCTGCGTTCTTCCTCCTCTAGTGCTGAAGCTTCTAAAAATGGCGACTGGAATGAGAGCTCTGCTAGACACCGTGGTCCAGGCTCTGCCTCAGGTGTGTCTTCACACACACACACACACACACACACACACACACACAGAAAGAGTCATAATTTGCAGCTTATCTAAAGGACAGCCAGGAGTTAATTAACATTTGTGGGATGATAACCGGTCAGCCAGGACAGACGCTGCCTGAGAATTATCATTTTCTGGAAGTTTTAACAATCTTCCTGCCTGATACAGCAGCGGGACACCGGCCTGGCGTTAATTAACCTCTTTCAATCCTCGCAACTTTTACTGGGAGTACATTCTGCTCCCTCGAAGAAGAACACTCACTTGTTGTTCTGGAATAAATAATTACAGATTCTATTAAAAGAGATGGGCGAAGGAAGCATCTGAAGTAAAATGAAGAATTAAATGTGAAGCGGAGTAGGCGTTCTGGCTCTGTGCTACAGGTTGCTCCTTTCTACACTGTCATTTAGCCTTCATCAGTGCGGTGGGTAGTCACATTCAGTTTGTCTCCCCAGAAGCACCAACTGCATCTGAATATCAGGACGGATTAAAAGAAACATTTTTAGCAGATAATTGATGAGTCGCTGGTGCGTCAGGTTTGACAAATGGTCCGACTAATCAAACATGGCTGGGTTCTGTCCTAAAAAGGAGTTTCCATTATGGACCAGCGCCTCTGCTCCTGATATGCAAACGATGTTTTCTGACGACGATGCTGCTCTGAGTCTGTTGATGAGAGCGTGAGCGTGCATCAGGCCGAGCAGTTTTCATTGGTAAATATCCCCTCCCAAACCACAGATCCATTCTTAAAAATAAAACCTTGGGTCTTGTTCCTGACGAGGCTGCTGGACTCTCTGCCCTCAGTCACAGGTTCCTTCTGTTTAGATCTGATCTGGAACCTTTTTGGAAAACTGCTGCAGCCCAGACTGATGTTTAAAGTCAGGCAGGTTTTCGTCAGCAGCAGAATCGATAATCCTTTTCCTCAGACCTTCTGCTTTCCTTTCTCCAGCTGCTCTGTCATTTAGACACATTTATTGGCTTTTTCGCTCTTGTTTTTGTGGTGAAAGTTTAAACCTCATCAAAATGAGGCTTTCAGCGGCCACCATTACTGGGTCCTGCTCTTCCATGATGAGAAGGTTGTAAATCAGTGAATTAAAAGTCTTCTCAGTTTTCGACAGTTTTAGTTAAAACCAATTAAAATTAAACATCTGCTGCTTCTGTCTCCAGTTCTTCTCACATGGTAATAAACAGCATCAAGTTTTATGTGTTTATTAGTAAAGTGACTCATTCACCTAATTAATCAAAATGGTGTGCAACATTTGCATCAAAGTCTTCAGTAAGTTCTAGGTGAATAACAAAGTAGAAGAGGAGTGCACATGTACGTGCGTGAAGACGAGAGCAGGTCGGACGCCCCAGACTGTCGGCTTTGAGCTCCGTGTCTGAAAGAGCTGATAGCGTCAGTTCTTCTTCTGCCCAGAAACGTCTCAGTGCGACAGAAAAGGCTGGATTAGGTCAGCAGGTCCGGTTTGCCATGGAGACCAGACCGGCTTTTGCAAGAAGTGGAGTTCTCTTTGCTTGGTCTGCTTGATACTGCAGCTTAATGCTGCAAACAGCTTCAGGCAGATTGTTGCTTTTATTATTCTCTCAAACATCTGCCCACATGACTGAGAGGAGACGAGCGTCCACCTCAGGCACGGCCGCTACCCCTCCTCCTGGTCCATCATCCTCTATTCTGTCAGCTTCTGATCCAAACGATTTCTGGTTTACCATCCTGCTTGCTGCCTGCTGCAGCAGCACAGGAACACTGAGGTGTGGATGTGTCGTTAGCAGGTAAAGCATCCTTCTGACCGGTGGACGTTTCTGTCTTTCACCAGGTGGGAAACCTCGGGCTGCTCTTCATGCTGCTCTTTTTCATCTACGCCGCTCTGGGAGTGGAGCTCTTTGGAGAGCTTGGTGAGTCCTGCCAATTCTGAAACGGAGCGGCTGAACGGCTGCTGCGATGTCCTCGTTAGACTGAGGTCTCACCCTCTGAACGTCTCCCGTCCTCTCTCAGTGTGTAACGCTGACTACCCCTGTGAGGGAATGAGCCGGCACGCCACCTTCGAGAACTTCGGCATGGCTTTCCTCACGCTCTTCCAGGTTTCCACTGGTGACAACTGGAACGGCATCATGAAGGTACTCCCAGCGTCCAGCCGGACCTTACGCTGTCTTCACCTTCACCTGGTCTCCAGCAGAAGAGCCACCTCATCCTAGATCATCGTTATTGCATTTTCAGACTATAAGTCACAGTTTTTCCTACAGCTTGGCCGGTCCTGTGACTCATATATATTAAAATATTTTAATTCATGCTGTGCAGCATGAACACAAATGCCTCCAAAAGAAAATCCTCTTCACCAAGGATGAAGAATACATCGGGCTTAATAATGTGGAATGAGTTGGAGATTTTGCTAAACTTGCTAACCAGTAACTAGCTTGTTGAATATTGTGACTGATACTCTGAAGTGACTTATAGTTAAAAGGTCAATGTGGGCTGAGTTTCAGGGAATTAGTTGAAAAAGTCACCCAAAGGAATAAAGTCTGAAAAATCGAAACCACTTCTCTCACCTCTGGCTCTCTAATCAGGCACAATTACCTGCTGCTCCTGAAACTGTATCATAGAAAAAGCTAATCAGTCATGATGAGCCTCTCAGGATGAGTCGCTGCAGCTGAAAATCTGGCTGCTCTCCCATTTGTCAACAAGGACTGCCGCATCAAAAATACAAGTTTGTCTTCTTTCGCATGTTTTTTTCATCAGCAGGAGAAAAATGTACACAATCCAGAAGCGCAAAATACCACAATACCGTGAGAAAGACGTACTCTTCAGCTGGAAACTGCTGGTCAAGGTTCACCAACATTAACCAAGACTTCTTTTTTCTCTTTTTTCTTTACCTTCCCCACCCAGGACACGCTGAGGGAATGCCCGCCGGGCGGCTCCGGGAGCGACTACGGCTGCCACGCTGGGCTGCAGTTCATTTCGCCTCTGTACTTTGTGTCCTTCGTGCTCACGGCTCAGTTCGTCCTGATCAACGTGGTGGTGGCGGTGCTCATGAAGCATCTGGACGACTCCAACAAGGAGGCGCAGGAGGACGCCGAGATGGACGCCGAGATCGAGATGGAGCTGGCGCAGGGAGGCCTCTGTTGCATGATGGGGGGCATCGCCGCCATCGCAGGGGCTACGGGCAGTGCTGTGGGCGGGGCCAGCGCTGGTGCAACCGGGGCCATCGGAGGTCTAGGCGCAACGCCGGAGGAAGGCGGCGCTCACGAGGGACTGGCGCAGCGTCGATGTCGGCTCTTCTCTCCAGCCCTGGTAGGAGGAAAATCCCTGAAAAGGATTTCCGCTCCACCAGCTCACACACGTCCTCCTCAAACACGTTGGTGTTTCTGTGCTCAAACGTAGCTTTAAACTCACAGCAGCGCCAAGCGCTGCCGTCCGCATCTGTCTCTTTGTCATCACACTAGTGAGAGAAGGAGTGGCGGGAGGAGATGATGCTTGTTGGAGTTTGTTGGAGTTCTCTCCAACGTAACAGAAAAGCCTGTTTGAATGCTAGTGATAAATACAGACAATTAGCCCTCTGCTAGCCATCTAGGAAGCCTGGAAATGGGTTTTTTCCTTGTTGCAAGCTCAAATCTCTCATTTAAATGGATAAAAATGGCACATTGTGCATCCTCCCGTAACCCCTGTTGTAGCATCATGACCAGACGAGCTCCACATCGACTCCCCACTGCACCGACTGGTTCCTGAATCTGGACGGTCGAGTCATCAGTCGTTCAACAATACAATCACAAAATCAGCGGCCCATTCAGCCAGCGCGCCGATCCATTCCAGGCGTTACCCCGCAGCAGCACATCAGCAGGAGCTGCTGATTGTCCCCCCGGCCACTGATGCGTCACCGCAAGCAGGCTGGAAGCTGCAAATCAGCATCGCTTCACCGAACTACCTGTGTGCCTGAATCAGACAACATTCTAAAGCCAAATACATGTGGCAAGGTTCAGGCACACGCTACAAAACTGCTGAAGCCACCCATCCCATAGCGCCCCACACACACACACACACACGGGCAGTGATATTAAATGATCGCTGTCCCAGCCAGTCTAAAAATACCGTAAGTGGGAGCAGTGGCGGCGGTGGCTCATTCTTCAACTCGCAGATTTCTGCAACTCAGATTGGGCGCGAGGCACATCCATCCTTCAGACGTGTGTGAAATTACTGTAGCTGCAAACCAGAGCAGATATTTTTGGAAGCATGACACGGAAAATAAAACAAGTAAACAAGCGCGTGAGCCGGGGGGAGACGGAAAGCTGTGGGACTTTGATGTGTGGGCCCTGCCCAGGATGAGTGCTGAGTGTCGCCGTTGAAATCTCTCAGTCTTGGCTGCCATCAATCACACTGGTGTTTAGGTTTGAACTTAACCAAGTATTAGTCACTGATGTTTATTTGTTTTCAATAACGTGCTGACAGATGATGCTTTTGCTAGTTTCGGGGGGGATTTGTCAGCAACGACTCTAAATCCATTGGTTCTTGTCTGCGTCCCTCTGACACGCTTGGCTCTAGAGCCCCGCCTGTTTTAGCTGTGTGTTTTGGTCCTTTACTGACTCCCGAGGGAAATATCCTGCTCGTTAGCTGCTCTGATCTCCGGGAAGTGGTTGATGTTGTCCGTCTTGTGTTTGGAAAGGTGTCGGGGCTTTTTGCTGAATGCGGCTGCTCAGCGAAGCTGCAAATGAGCTGATGAGAGCAGAGGCACTTCAGACACAAATATGGGCTGAGGTAAAACAAAAACAAGCAACAGTCCAGAAGGTGTAGCTCCTTGCTGCCTGCTGAGGCAGTCAGCTGCAGCTTATCCAGACGGATGGATGGGTGGATGGATGGATGGGGTTAAAACTGTCACAAAAACTGGGCGCGATCTAAAAAACAGCAATTCATCATGATTAATCAGTATCCTTGGCAACAATATCGCAGAGCGATGGTAATTCTGCCTCTGAACTGAGTTTAAATCCCGTGTTCTTACACACACAAACACACACACACACACACACTCCGTTTGAGCCTAATGAACCCAAGTCTTCTTCTCTACTTTGGTGGAGACCAAAGGAAATGAATACTGTCATCCATCCCGAAGAGTGGCAGCGAATCGATGCGTGAGAGAGGGGAGGAGGACAGAACAGAAGGATCTGAGTGAGCCAGAGTTTGGAGACGGGAGTGGGTGGCACGCTCCGCCACCATCTCATTGTGCTTATAGCTCATTGTCTGTCAGCCTTCTGGTATTTTTAACCGAATGGAGGGAAGAGAAAAATGAGACCGAGGAAGAAGCCTTCACACGTCTCCACATTGTCTAAGACTCCAGTCTGATTAGCCTGCAAGAGCTTTATGAGGATTTAAGTGCAAAGTTGGCCTATTTTTACAAGCGTTCCTACTGAGACTCTGCTGGTTCCTCCCACAGATACAAGAATCCAGGCAGGCTTAATAGAACTCAAGTAGAAATCGGCCAAAAAGGACCAACGTTGTACATCAGTGGAAGAACCCACGTCAGCAGAGAAATGACCTCTGAGTTCGAGATGATGGCGCCGGTGGTGCTTTGACTGCCCTGCCGCCTCCTGTAGAGGTCCTGGGTTTGACGCCGGGCCTGGAGCCACGATGGAGGCGTTATCTGTGTTTCCAGTCGGCTCAACCTGACTGTGGACTTTCCCACTTTCCCAGGATCTGCTGATCAGGGCTGCTCGCTGCTTCCGCAGCCTTTAAGCTCCTTCTCTTTCAATTTGCCGTTTTCGGCGCTGTGACTCTTATGACTCAAACTGAGCAACGCGGACCCTAAAGCCGCCGCAGATTAGCGCTGTGAGCGCTCTGCTAAATGTTCTCAGGCCGCATTTTAACGTTCTCAGGTTTCTCACAGTTTCCTGACAGTAAACGCGCTGCTGAAACGACAGCACCAACCTCCAGCTGTGCAGGAGCTTCAGTCTGGTCGTGTATCCTTATCACCACCCATCTGCTGGCAGCCTCGGCGTGTCTGCGTGGGAAGACGCTGCAGACGCAGGAACGGCAAACACGTGTAACACGAGAGTCAGACCACGACTCAGATCAGACCAGAGCTTCCAAACATTAGCAGTTACAAATGTAAAGCGCTTCTAGTACAAGACTTTGAGTCACACCTCATTCCTTCTGTAATATATCTAGGCTTCCAGAGAACAAATCTGATATTTAAAACAATTAGGACTGAAAACAAATGTGAGGATGTAGGGGGATGAATTCAGAAGGAGAGGAATCCAGATGGCAGCTCAGAGGGTCAGCTGAGGTCAGGGCCCCCAGCAGGGCCAGACAGCCAGGCGGTCAGGCTGCCTGGAGACTGTGTGTGGGTTCTGCTGGGGGGTCATGTTCATGGCTCCGCTGTCAAATATGTGTTCAAAAGAATCTACAAGGGGTGCTTTTGTAACCTCGCAGAGAGGAAGAAGAAGTAAAACAAACAGCATTAAAGCGTGAAAACTCAACAGTTTCACAGACGGGAAGATATGAGAGCCCAGAGGAGTGAGGAGGGCTGTCCCCGAGCATCTGCTGCAGCGACGGAGAGAAGATGGAGAAGAAGAGAGGAGGAAGAGTGATGGAGAGACGAGGCTGACACCCGTGAGGGACAGCAGGAGAGCCGCCAGCACTGAACGCCGCTGAGGTTCTCTCAGCTAATGGCTCTGCTTCGAGTCACCCATGACGGAGTAAAGGGAGGGCAGAAGACCCAGTCCAGCCGTGCACGTGCCGACTTTCTGCTTTCATCAAGTTGACTAGCTTGACGAGCACAAACAACTTCTCTTTAGAAGTTGTTTGTTTCTGCTTGACAAGTAACAATACTTAAACTACAATCTTTTTTCTCTTTCTCTGCGGGGGGGGGGCGCTGTGTCTCTCTCTCTCTCTCTCTCTCTCTCTCTCTCTCGCTCTCTCTCTTTCTCTGTCAGGAGAGCCAGTGGTTGGACAGTGTGTCCCTGCTAATTAAGGACTCCTTGGAAGGGGACATGATTGACAACCTCTCGGGTTCTGTTTTCCATCACTACTGTTCTCCTCCCGTCTGCAAGGACTGCAGGAGCCACCCACAGGAGGTAAGTAGGCTCGCACACACGTCTACGTACACGCTTCGTGTTGCAGCTCTAATACTGGCTTATTTTGAACCTGCGCTTTTATTTCCCTTTAATAAACAGTAGCTGGATTTTCATAGCAATGATGATAAACATTAATTAGCAGTTATTCTGCCATATTTGAGTGTTGGTTCCACCTAACTGTGTGTCGCTGCAGGTTCCACATGCATACCTGGAATATGCACGTGTGCAGTTGCATGTTGACTTAAACAAAATTATTAACTGAGTGAAACAGAAGGGAAAATGTGGGGCAGTGGGTGTAATTAAAGTGCCACAAGAGATGGAGATCAGGGCTAAATGGAGGAGAGGGAAACACACACACATTCACTCACACACACACTGTTACCCAGGAGACCAGAAGGATGCATTCAATTTAAAAATGGTCCCTCACATTTTAATTTTGTAGATTTTACTTCAAAACGTTGAGTCTTCACACACACATCGATTCTGATTCTGATGTTGTTTCCCACCAAAGCATCTGCATCAATAATCACCCTGTTTTTCATAAATGGAGAACATCCAGGGTCACATCTGTTCTAGCTGATGCACACGTTCCAATTTCAGGTAGAAAATGGCAGCATCCAATCCTGGAGGGCTTAGCCGTCGGAAATGACTCCGCTTCTGGAGCCCGAACGTTTTCTCTGCCTCCCTCAGATCCCTGCATATATTTCACCTGCAGGATTTACGGTCCAAAACTGCTCAACGCGGCGTCCGAACATGACGCTTGCACATGTGAAAACATACCACACACAAAAAAGAAAAACCAATTTCAGCAGAGAGCAAAGGTGATTCCTGATATACTCATGCAGTCCCTGTGTGTGTGTGTGTGTGTGTGTGTCAATTACATCCATGTAATTACTGTTTGAACGAGGTGCTTCTATGTTCGGAAGAGAATTGAGGTTAGCTGGGCTGCAAACGGGGAAATGATGGATTCAGAACTGCGTGAAATCCCAACAAAACGACAGTAGCGGCGTGTCGCATCACTGGCCTGTCTATCACCAGCCTGACGAGGTGTTCCCGGTGTGTGTGTGTGTGTGTGTCCAGCAGATTAGGCTGGCGGAGGTGGAGCAGGCCTCCCTCATGTCGGAGCAGCTGTCCGATAAGTCGTCGTCTCTGGCGCTGCCTGACGACCTGAGCCTGGACGAGCACAGCAGCTACCAGCTGCTGGTCAGAGACAGTCAGGTAGGCCTGGCTCCGCCGTCCAGCTTCGCTCGCCTCCTCCCTCCATCTGACACTCTCCGCCTTTCCCATCATGCGCTGCCCTCTCAGCGGGGCAGCAGCGACTCCCACAGCTCGGAGGAGCTGCTTCGTCACTGCAGCTCGGGGAGTGAGGAGGGCAGCCGGGAGACGTTTGAGGAGGGCGTCCGACCTGTGGAGGACACGCCGAACCCGGCGTGCTGCGCAGGTATCAAAGTACACGTAGAGCAGCAAATCCCACACGCTTTAGAGGTAGACGCGAGGGCGCGTGATGCCCCCTGCTGTGAGCTGCAAAATGAAATCTTTCAAGACGCCAATGCATTCAGTTAATCCTCTCTGCGTTACCTTTCATCAGCCCACCTGATTATCTTTAGCAGTGTTTTCGGTAACCCCAACCCCGCCCCCGCTGGCGTGTAAGCGGTTTCATTACGCCGTGCCTTTGACGTGACATTGATGCCATCGTTTGCAGAAGACAAAGTTGCCAGAGACACATAAGGACACCTCTCACGCTGCACATGCTTCACTGGCTTCTGCTGCGAGGGAACCAGTGATAAATGAGGCCCACACACACGCAGATGTTGATGAATCACATGTTATCGCGTGCTGACCTCCCAGGAACAGATGAAAGGACTTGAGTTTTCTTTAGAATATTTTCGAGTAAAGACACCGATGCTGGAGTCTCTGACCCTGAATTAAAGGTGTTGGAATGAAACGACAGACCCAACTGTGGTTGACCCTTTCCAGATGGAGACTGTGGCGGGTCTTCACCTCCGTCCCAGCCAGCGGCTGAGGGCCTCCACCCAGCAGCTGCGGTTCCCCCGGGCGGCCCAGAGGTCCCCAGGAGCCCTGCAGACAGAGAGCTTTCCAGGCTGGCTTCAGCAGCCCGCCGCTCCGCTCACCCGGAGCAGAGCGCCGACCCCTGAGCTCGCAGGTACTGTTTGTCAGGACGGATGGCTGATCAGGCTCTGACGCCCGTCTCTGCAGGACAGGTCATGTCCTGGTGGAAGCAGGCTGCCAGAACGTCTTCAGTCAGATTTCAGAGGGTCCAAATCTGTGACGTCAGACACTGTGTTCCACACCGGACATCCTCCGCTGATTACAGTGGGTGAAATCATTTCTAATTAAAGGTTGAATCCTCACACCTCCCTCTGTCGGCTCCTACATAAACCCAACAAGGAGACGGTGAGGCATAATTTTAGTTCTCCTGTAACCATGGAGATGCTTTTCTTTCTTCCTCTGGTACCTGTTGGGTTTGTTTAGCCTGTGTTTGAGTGTCTCTGTGATCCTCAGTCGCTGCAGTAATGCTCTGCAGCGCTCGGCTAATTAGCCTGCCAGACCTGATACCGGCTCCGAGTTGACGCTTCCTCTTGACTCGCTTTGCCCACATTTTCTCCTCTTTTTTTTGTACCTTCTCTCAACACCTTAACATTTTTCCTCGTGTTCTTCCCTTTGCTTGTTCTGCTGCCAGGCCCTCATTTTTTTGCCTTTCCTCGTGTCCTCTTTTTTTCCGCTGTGGATTTGTTTACTGAGAACATGACGGGAATGCTGCCAGGATTAAAGTACCAGCACCCTCCTGCACATGCAACACCTCAGTGAAACCAGTCACACGTAGCACCGTGTCTTCTTCTTCAGTGTGCTTAGTTTTGAAGGTACAGCATTGATTTAGCCGCACCGGAGACCAGAGGGGTGGAAGTAGTTATAACGGTTTCCTGTGCCTCTTCTGCACTCTTCATCAATAATATGGTCGTCACACATCTTTCAGAAGCACAAAGTGAAAAGGTTCATAAGGAAATTGTTAGGAAAACATGTCATCTAATTATTTCTGTCGCTCTCCTCCTGTCTGCAGCATCAGTCCCGCAGTGATTCCTCCCTGGGCAGACAGTTCCGAAGGGCAGCCTCCAGACCACCCCTGAAGAAGGGCTCAGCTCCAGTGTCTCCCTTTAGCAAGACCTGGGCTCCCTGTGCCTCTCTGCTCCCTCCCCAGCAATCCATTACACCAAAAACCAGGACCAACCATGACATTTGACCTCCAAGCCACCAGGGGGCACCGGCGGAGCCAGAGCAACTTTTTCAAAGCTCACAGGGGCTCGGGGACATGGCTGCAGACGGACTGTTTACAAACACTGAGCAGCATTTTGCTGATGTCTCCGCTCAGCCTCGGCTCTCTGGCATCCCCGCTGGCGAAGAAATAACCGCACAGGCTCACAAGGTCACCGCAATTTATCTGTCCAGAAAAACGACGGACGTCACCACTGTGGTCCCACGTCCAACAGCAGGGCAGATGGAGGAGCGAGGACAGTGATTTCAGAAGCACCAGGAAAGACAGATGAAACACTCGTTGCCTCTGTAGTTGAACTATTTGCATTTCAGAACTGTTTTTTAACACCAAACTTGTCCGTGATTGCGAATTTCTCTCATCGTCGAGTCGTTTGTTCTCTGGTCGGTTCTCAGAAGAGCTCGACTGCTTCTTCAAAGGATGGGCGGTTTTTGGAGACAGCTTGGAAGTGTAACAGTTCAGCCTTGAAGATTCCTGCGTCCTCGGCTGGACTCCAACGACTTCAGAGGGAAGACTGGACCCAAAAATGAGTGATGGATGGGCATTGTTGAGGCAGTATTAGCGGAATGGCTCTACCATTAAAAAAAAAAAACAACCTGAAAATCTAATAAAAGAAGCGGTTTGACCCAACGTGCCCTCAACCTTTGTGCAAAAACACTGTCATCAGCACCGGACAGATGGCAGAAAGAGCTGAACATTGTACAGTTTATTTATTTATTTATTTTTTGTAATAGCCATCACCGAGAGTAGCATCAGTTTTCCTCTTTAGCATCTTCTTTTGGGGTGAAAGGAAAAGTTACGTGTTTTTCTGTTCTCATTCTTGTCGTTCTGAAGTCGCGTGAATGTCCACTTCTGTCCCCGAGACCGTCGCCAGTGTCAGGCTGGACTAAAGACTGACAGAATCCCGTGGATTTCCCACCAAATACCCACGAAAGGGCTAAAACGCCACGAGTGCAGACCTGGGCCAAATTCGTAGATGATACTTAGCAGCTGTTGTATCCTCTAAAATGGATTTCTGGTTTTAAAATATATATTTAAGTGACGCGATTCTGACAGCACTTGTGGCGCTGCATGATGGAATGCTTGGAAAACATTTTAAATGTCCTAAATGGAGGAACTTGGTGGATTTTAAAAGGATGTTTATAGACTATAAGAGTTATTCATGACTGATTTTCCCTGATTTCCTTTTGAGGCAACACTAGAGGTCAAACTTCATTCATTTATTCTAAAAAATTATCATCGATCAGCACAAAACTTTGCACACTCCACATGCAGGAAACATGGAAAGCAATAACATTTGCAATTTTGTAAATTCTACATGGTTTTCTTTACTTTTGTTTTATTCAGCATCTCAACTTTTTGATTAATGAACTAAAAACTTTGCCCCGGTCGAGCTTATAAAATCAACGGGATCAAACATTTGAAGCATCTTCAAGTTTTAACTTGAAGAGCAGCAGGATAGAGCTAAGCATGAATTAGCATTTAGCAAAGTTGCTAGCTACGTGTTCAAAGGGGGTGTTTCCAGGCCTGTGAACCGTTGTAGGCGTGTTTTGGCATGAAAAGAGATTCATGACATGAGGTTTGGCCTGCATGCGTAGCCGTCTCAGATGTTTGGATCCACCAACCCAAACGCTGATTTGACTCAGGTCTGCTGGAGCGTAGCGGCAGTTTTCCCTACATTTACATTAACCCTCAGAATTCGACACTGGGAGCAGGCAGACACACACACACACACACACACACACACGCCACAGACAGGCATCAGCGGTAGCACTGAGATAACTGTTCCAGAGTTTGAGTTTGTTATCTTTTCGTTTCTCGTCGACAGGGAAACCTGATCGATCAGACGGATCGACTTCGACCGCCCCCCCGCCGGCGACTCCCTATTTGAGATATGCAACATGCTAAATGTACAGTTTGATGTATGAGCCTCGTATAGAGAATATAGATAGAATATATTTATGAATTTATGTACCAGGATCAAAGGTCACTGAGGGGATGATGATGTATTCATGTATTCCGGTGTGTAGGAGACAGTTTCTCCTTTTATTCCATCCTCCCAACCTTTGTTTGTTTTCCTCTGAAATGCATGTGGGGGTTGTTTTTATTTTCTGTTTTCTAAATGTCATTCTTGTGTCATAAAAGTGAGATTGCTTTTCAAAGGTTGGCTCTGGAACTGATCTTTCCAAACTTTGATTATAGCAGTCACTAATTTCTTTCTTTCTTTCTTTCTTTTTTCTTTGTCTTTTCCTCTTTCAGGATTTTTCAGGAAGAAAAACATCATAGACCTTAAAATAATTGACGCTCAGCAGCCAACAAAGGTTTTAAAGGGAGAAAAAAGCAGATAGTTGTGAAAAAAGGTCTTAAATAATTGTCTTAGTCTGAGGCGTCGTTAATGGCACATATTAAGGATTGTGTTTGGTTTTAAAGTGTAAATGGTTTCAGCGCTTTGCTACAAATTATGTAATTTGCTGTTTAAATTATCCCATTTTCTCCAGAAAGTTGTAACAAGAACATTTGTTCTGCCTCTTTGCAGCTAGTTATTGAGATCAATGACAGTAATGTTCCCAGACTGGAGGAAAAGAAGGTGGGGAAACACATGAAAGTTAGTGAACTGGCCAGGATTTCCACCCAGGCTGGGAGATCCAAGGAAAGGTCTCCAGCAGGGGGACAGCAGGACAGCGTTCTCCCTTCTCATGACCTGGTTTGAGTCACATGACTGGAATGAAAACCACAGTGGAGACCAATAAAGCAGAATCTGGCCAGCTCCTCAGCTATTTACCAATAATATGAATTTAAAAGAGCCTTTGAGGTTTAATGAGTCTTAACAACTGTTCACGCCGCCCACCCCTCACGCTCTCCTGCTGGCACTCCAAAATGAAAGTGTTGTGAACTCCCGTGGTAAATAAAAAGTCTGCATCTGACTGTCACAAATTCCACGAGCGGAGAGCAGTATTTTGAGACTATCACAGAGTCCGTGCACCATTTCGTGTTAACGTAAACACAAACGCCACCGCCACGGGTCTTACCGCTCAGAGCTTCGTTTCTGTCGGCGCGAAACGAAGCTAGCCCGTCTAGCTGGATGGCGGCGTCCGGCACTCTGTCGCTGAGCCATGTTTCCGTGAAAACAAAGACACAGCAGTCTCTGGACTCCCGCCGTGTACCCCGTTCGAGTCGGATGTAGTCCAGTTTGTTGTCGAGGGAGCAGACATTAGAGAGTATGATGGACGGGATAGCCGGCCGGCTAGGGTTTGTTTTTAGCCTAGCACGGATACCCGCCCGCTTGCCTCGTTTCCGCTTCCTCGCGCACCGCTTTCGCCGTCCCCTATCCGGGTCACCGGCGTCAGGTGGTGCCGGTGGTTTGAGGCCTGGTCCACGTAGCAAGCCGAGGTCGCGGAGTTTTCAGGAAGAAAAACATCATAGACCTTAAAATAATTGACGCTCAGCAGCCAACAAAGGTTTTAAAGGGAGAAAAAAGCAGATAGTTGTGAAAAAAGGTCTTAAAATAATTGTCTTAGTCTGAGGCGTCGTTAATGGCACATATTAAGGATTGTGTTTGGTTTTAAAGTGTAAATGGTTTCAGCGCTTTGCTACAAATTATGTAATTTGCTGTTTAAATTATCCCATTTTCTCCGGAAAGTTGTAACAAGAACATTTGTTCTGCCTCTTTGCAGCTAGTTATTGAGATCAATGACAGTAATGTTCCCAGACTGGAGGAAAAGAAGGTGGGGAAACACATGAAAGTTAGTGAACTGGCCAGGATTTCCACCCAGGCTGGGAGATCCAAGGAAAGGTCTCCAGCAGAGGGACAGCAGGACAGCGTTCTCCCTTCTCATGACCTGGTTTGAGTCACATGACTGGAATGAAAACCACAGTGGAGACCAATAAAGCAGAATCTGGCCAGCTCCTCAGCTATTTACCAATAATGTGAATTCAAAAGAGCCTTTGAGGTTTAATGAGTCTTAACAACTGTTCACGCCGCCCACCCTTCACGCTCTCCTGCTGGATCCGTTATTTTTAAGGAGTAATTAAACACTCCCAAACCAAAAAGAAAGCTCTCAACATTATTGTAGTGGATCAAGAACAATAATAGAGCCAATCTGTTGCATCTGTTGAAGCTCCAGTCAAGATATTTATACAGAAAAGGCCACAAGTGTAGTCACTCTTAAGTAACGCTTGTTAAGTTTACTTAAACTTTATAATGAAGAAAACAAACTTTTGAAAGAAAACAGTCCTCCAGTCAGCTAAACCAGAAGCAGCCGTGCAAAATTAATGGGAACAAAATGTTCACGCGTGACTCCTGGAGCAAAAGGGTGTTTTAGAGTTTGGCGTCACCGTAACACGACCTCAGAATGTGACTGAATCAGCCCCACACGTTAATGGATTCTCCGTATGTTGGGACCAAATTTACATAAATTTGCATTTGCAGAGTTTGCAAATTATAGATCTAACGCACAGCTTTTAGCGAATGTCAACAAAAAATATTCCAAGAGCAGATTTAATCATAAAAATCTACTCTCATCCTCTGCTGTGTTTCCTCACGCTAGTGAGACACCATTAATGCAGCTGTGCTGGTAAACTGGTCAGAATCTGGTCTTTGTTAGCATGCTGACGTTAGCGCGTGGCTCAGCTGCTACATCAGATAATGAGACAAAGCACACCTTTAATAAAACCATCAAACGGCTCTTTTTTCCCCTCTTTTGTCTTTTTCTTCTCCATTTAGCACCTCCACTCATCCTCTGATGCCATTTGCCGCCTTTCATCACTTCACACGTTCTCCCCTCTGATCTCACCTCTGCCTGGGCCGTTCCAGGCAGGCGCTGCCAGCTGGGAAATGTTATTAGCGAGAAAAACGCTCGACGCAGCTTTCATATCACATCAACTCCAATGCAAAATAATTACTCTAACTCCCTTTTCTGCTCATTTGCCAGTATTCGATAACGACGCGGTGCAGCTTCGACCCTCCTGCAGACGGCCAGCAGCAGCCAGCCGCCTGGACTCCATTATCAGCCCCAACGTCAAGGAAACAGCCAACCAATAATCAGCCTGTGATGTAAATGAGACTCCTGCAAAGTAAGGATTAAATCAGCGGGGGCACCGGCAGCTTTCCGTATGTTCCATACGGCGTTAGCCGCCGAGCAGCAGCAGGCTAATTATATCTCCCCTCCACAGCAACAGAGACCATTCACCTGCGCACAGGTGACGTCGGCCGACCTGAGCTGAACCGCAGCCCTGCAGCAGCTCCGTAGAGACGCTGATGTGATCCCTCTCACCTCAGCAGTCAAGAGCTCCACCCACTGCACGCTTGGTTTGATGTTTGGGAGATCAAAGCAATGATTCCTGTGCTCCCGACAGAAGGTTCCATGTTCAGTTTAAGATCCTGTTTGTTCCTGATTGAGCCTAATCTGCTGCTGAGGCTTCTGCGGTGCCGATGCATAAACCCTGAGCGCTAACCCTAAAGCCACACCCGCTACCTGAGGCTCGCCTGGGGACGTCCCGCTACGTTCGCTCCCTGTTGGTCGCAGCCTGAACAGTAGCCTATTTTCCCACTGGACTGACTCGGTAACACACAGAGTGACATTTTCCCGGAAATCCCTAACCTGCAACATTAACGTTTTCCCATTAGAACGGCAAACCTGCCAGATTCTGGGTTAAATTGACCAAAACGTCCAGTGTGCAGGCGGCCAATTACAGGTCACCTGACAGCTGCTCCGCTGCGTAATTGGCAGCTGTTTAAAGTTCAAGTCGCTGTTAAATGCCAACAAAAACACAAACGCACAAACTTGCTCAGGGACCAGCTCCGGTCCTCCAAGTCTCCAGACTCAGGCTTCATAACGAGAAGTAATTTCCTTTAATAGCTCTTGAAAACGTTTTGCCTGGAGAGGAAATGAACGTGGAGGAGCTCGTCTTCAGAAGCAGCTCCACTAACCGTCTGTGACACCGGCGCTCCAGCAGAGGACTAAACAGAACGTGACGGACCTTTGGTGCCTCCCGGTCCTCGCTCCTAGGCAGTTCAGAATGGTTCTGTCTTTAATTACAGCTGCGTCCAGTTTAGTTGCGTCTCTGATGCAGGCGCTGGTGTTTCCACCAATCCACCAGTCTGGCTCCAGGTTTTTGGCACCACTGAGTGAACGCACACCTTTCTGACAAACTTTGGGAGACCGCTTAACAGGATGAGACCTATCTCAATTCAATTCAACGTGTCATTAGGCCTCAGCAGGACGGGGGGATCAATCCTGGGCGGCGAGGCTGCCTTCAGCAGGACCAGACAGAGCGGAGGCATCTGGCACATCTGCATCTTCTTCTGCACAAACCGCCACCCCGAACCCTCCGTCCTCAGGACCATTCGGGTTCCTGGGATGCTGCAGGGTCCGTCCTGAGGCAGGCAGCCTTTATCGGCTCTCCTGCCAGGTTGCAGGTTCCGGCGTTGGCCCTGACCTCCATCCTTCAGCCACTCAGGATCTGCATCCAGAGCCGCCTCACGCCTTTCATCCAGTTCCCGGTGAGATGGAAGTCTCTGACCTCCACATCTGCCGCGCCAGCCTGTTCATTAACAACACGCATCTGCCGGCTGCCGTGGGGAGGCAGCGACGCTGCCAATCCACAGGGGGAAGAGGCTCCGGGCCTGGCGAGGAGCCTGCGGTCCGATCGCCTGATCGACAGCTAACCTCCACGGCTGGAGCACAGGTGGCAGGAAAACCTTCCTCCACCAGTGAGAAACCTTGAGCAGGCCCAGAGGGATGAAGGGGGAGGAGAAGGAATGATAAGGTAGAGAAAAAGACATGTAAATACATGTAGCGCAGCGCTGCCGTGTAAACAGAGTCTTCTCCTCCGGATCTGTTCAGGAATTCTCGTCCAGTTGAGTCTTTGAGACTGAAAATGATGAAGAAGCTGCAGCGGCGAGGAAGAAGAAGCATCGTTTTCCCTGAGCAGACGGGAGGCGTGACCGTGGAGGAAAGAGCTTCGGCCTAATCGGACCTCATTTGTCCTGCGAGGGAAGACGGTGGCGTCAGATGAAAGTGGACAGGTCCCTTCTCTGAGCCAATCAGATCACCGGAGCGTGACAGCGCCCAGCGCCCAGCCGCAGCGTCTGCGTCAGCCGACTGCGGCTCTCAGGTCACCGCTTTTCAGGAACACGCGTGACACACGTCCGCAGCAGCCGCCATGACGAGGAAGACGGCGGCGTCCTCGGGAGAGGACACTTGTCCCTCTGTCCTTCTGACGTCCTCCTTTCACACCACTGCGGTGATGATTCAGCTGAGATGATGCATTTCCTTATCTGCTCGTTTAGGTCTGGTGGAGGAGATGAACGGAGGGCTTTGGTTTTAAGGCTCCCGTCTCCTGCCCAGACCTTAGACCATGCAGCGGCGTCATCGCTGCTGAAACGTTTGCAGCCTCTCCAGGTTTTCACGCTCACGTCTCTGCAGGTTGATGGTGTATGTAAAGCATCTATACATCCTGGCCGTTTCTGGGCCGATCCTCAATATAAATCCGTGACATCACATCTATCCTAAAGCCGCGGCGCCGGTGGGTGGGCGGTTTGATAGCCAGACCTGTGGCCGCCTGCGTGAGAGGCCATGCGTGTACGCATACGTGCACTCTCTGAACACAGCCGCATTTTCTTCATGCCTGAAACTGATTAACGCGGAGAAAAGCCTCCCCATCTGAGCTGCAGGCTGCAGGTGACGGATCGAGGTGGTGAAGGAGCCTTTAAAGGCCTCGATCCGGTTATGGCGCCCGTGGATCTGGCGCAGAATTCCAAAGGAGACAAACATGGCGGCAGTTTCTCTACACATAAAAGAGATCTGGAGGAAAAGACCTTTGAACTCTGAAGATGAGAGTAAGAATGAGGATGTATTATTTATAAAGGACAGAAAGGATGACAGGACGCCTCCTTGAGACCCAGAGTCTGACCCCTGAAGGGCAGGGGAAGGAAACTCAGTTTGAACAGGGAGAAACCGGCACCGGGACCACGTCAGGGACCCGCCTCTCGTGGTGAGTGGCTTCTTTCTTCTTTAGCCCGGCAACACTTGCAAACGTGCGCTAAGTCTCCACATATGTGTCGTATGTGAGGGTTAAGCCTCAACCCACCCTCTGCTCTCCATTCCTAAAGGAGTGTGGCAAAGCTCAAGTGAATGCACCTCCCTCACCCTCTCTCTCCCTCTTTCTTGCTCTCTCTGCCACGTTGATGGGCAATCATTTTCCGTCCACATTACATAACGGTGATAAACCTCTTAAAATGCTACGCCTCTCACTGTGGAAGCTGCTAATCCTCCTGCATGGTGGCAGCCCTCAGCCGCTTCCAATTTCAATAACAGTTAGCATTTTTCCGAGTTTTTTCCCAGCGAGCGGTTGGTCCGGCCGCCCTCGCCTTTCACAAACTCTTACATCAGCAAGTCCAACCTTCCAACAAACTCTGGGCATATTTGCAGGCTTTTGCGCTTCCTTTCTCTACTTTGCGTCCACGCTTCTTGCCGTTGTCTCCAGCCATTAAAATCCCATCAGAGCAATGTTGCAGAAACAAACGGAGGGCTGAAATTACACACGTGCGCGCCTAGAGAAAATGAATAGATTTCCCCCAAAAAAGTGTTTCTAAAAGTAGGAGTGTGATAATACGCATCCTCACTCAGAGGCACACAAACACACTGAAGCCTGCAGGAGGCTTAATTCATTCAGCTCTATATAAAGACGCGTGATAATGTTGGCTGTCTGTCTCCCTCACACCAGCATCCTCCAGCAAAAATAGACTGGAGCTGCTCCTGACTCCTTCTGCCATCCACACTGGAGGCTTTTGTTGCCGTGAAGAATCCTTTAAAAGGACGTCTTGGGAAGGGGGGCTCTAATCTTGTTGTGAAGGAGGAGAGGGAAAACCCGGCCTTTCACGTTTTTGGAAAAGCAGGTGAAAGAGGCGGAAAATGACGAAACCAGTCCTTTTCTACCTCGAAACCTCCCAGTTGCCCACTTCCAGAGCTACGCTTGACGGTTTTCTCTGCTGTGAATCGTTTCAAATAAAAGAGCATGCACAAGCACACACGAGCAGGAGATGGAAACAGATGCTAACCAGCAGAAAATCATGCTTAGTGTCTTTTCCCAGAGGTGGATGTGAAAAAGAAAGCAGACAATGAAGCCGGCGAGCCCGTTTTGGGTTTTCCCGACATACAACGCAGACTCACAACCTCAGCTTGTCTCTTTACACCTCAAATCCAGAGTGAAAGAGCATAAACTTAAAGAAATGCTAAGATTAGCATACCAAGGGGGAAAAATAGTGATAAAGAGGCGCGCTGGGCTGACGAGTGAGAATAATTATTAATATTCTTTCATCTCTTGTATTTGCACGTTTGCATGCAAATGTAATGAATGCCCAATCTGAGGCCCGTCACAGCCGTAGTTGTGTGAACTGAGCTTCCTGGTCCATGGAAAGACCCTCAGGCATCAGGGCATCATGAGCGGGGCTGTTCTGCAGCAGGAGGACCAGGGGGAAGCGTGGTGGCTCAGAGGGCACGTGAGGACAAACGGGGACAGAATCGCTGCCTTCTGCATCAGTCTCCAGCAGACGCTCGGTCCTGTTCGGTCCAGCGTCTCCGGCTCGGGAGGCTCCAGCTGCTGATCCCGACTCTAACTGATCCGAGGCCACAGGTGAAGCCCCGACCTGCTGCAGGGCTGCTGAACTGGACCGATGCAGAGGGTAGATGTCGGGTTTCAGCCGGTCAGTGCCTGATCACCCGGGGGGCGTCCCTCCCGTCCCCGTCCCTGCTGCCTCAGACGCTCTGATCCAGGATCAGTCCGGTCCCTGAGCCCTGATTCCTCCTGAACCCACCCTGAAGGCTGTTCAGGCTACAGCCTCTGCTCTGCTCTGGGTTTGCAGTGGAGGCTGCGGTAGGTTGCTACGGAAACGCGTAGCGTGCATTCAGCTGGGAGCGGCGACGCAGACGCCAGGCGCTCGCTGACAAGTCATCCTGCCGGCGAGGAGACGAGGTCCCTGAGGAGGCAGAGCTGAGAGTTAATGATCTTTCTGGATGCAAAGGCCACGGTTCAAAAGGCACCGGGAGGGAGGGAGGTGGCGGAACCCCATTAACCGTGTGACAGTCTGCCACCAGCAATATGTTCTTTCTTCTTCTCCGCTCTGGACATCCTTTTGTCTTCTCTTGTCCTTCCTGTCTCTCATCAGAAGGAAGAAGACCACAAATCAATATCAATTTGTCTTACAGTTCCTTTTTCTTCACCTTTGTTGGTTTCTCAAGTGCTCTTTAGCATTTATTTGCATCGTTTTCTCCATTGTTAACGTTTTCCAGGCCTGTCGGGTTCTGATCCGAGTTCTCGTGGGTCATCATCACCTCTTGGACGTCTTGAAGTGCAGCATCCTGCTTCAGCGTCAACATTCTTCGCCAATTAGCACCAGTTAATGGGACCTTTTAAACGCCCACCAGGCAACAAATGGTCCGATCAGAAACAGGAGCAAGGTCCACCCTCAGAGGTCGGAGGAGTCCAGGAGGACGCATACTGATGGCCGGCACTTGCTGCCGCTCCATCCCTGTCATACACCAGCCAGCTTCAAAATGCCACCGGCTGCGTGCATATAAATCACCAGAGAGAGGGAGGGCCAGCGTGCACGCCGGGCTCGGGGTCCTCCCAGCCGGTCGTTAGTCCCGAGCAGAAGAAAGGTCGATAAACCTCTGCCTGATGGATCTGACTGGCAGCAGAAAGAGCGCACCATTTATCAGTTTGTTTGTGTCCTTTTAAAATGTCTGTCAGATCCTCTGGACAGACACACAAAGACTCAAACCTCAGTCAATTAGGTGTGACCGAGGCGCCGCCCGAGACTTGTAATCCAGCTCTGAAAGTGGCGGAGAGCTGGAGACGATTCAGGATCTGGGTGGGAAGAACAGAGGAGCCACACTCTCTGCTGCATCGCTGCTGACAAATTAGCTCACTAACGGGGTATTAGCCTTTTTTTCTGTCACTGGAGAAATGCAGCCCTGCAAAATGACATCAAATCCCCGTCTCATGGAGGCTGTCACAGCAGCTCCAAACTGCTATCTATCTCACTTAGGCCACCAGACTGAACCCTCTCTTTTCCTGTGGTGTTTTTCGAGGAAAAAAAAACTGTGCAGTTGATTATTAGAGATGTCAAAAAATACATTGATTTTTATCAGAAACATGCTTTTTTATAGCAATGGAAAATGTGTTTTAGTTCCAGAGACGTGGCGGTAGACGGTTAACTTCCGCCATCTAGTGACCAAGGACGGGACTGCAGCTGGTCCGTAACAACAGCAACATCTTTTTTTAAAATACAGGTTCTAAAGAGTTTGCAAATAAGCACAGTCATTAACTGACTGGGGCAAAAACAAACGTTTGAAGCGAAATTGGGTGTCGTTTGTCGGACTGAAGCAAAGCCGCCTTGTTGCTGTGGCCCCATAATGCATCCTTTTAAGCCCGTCTGCAGATGTGGCAGCTGTGCAGGACTGAATGCGTCACTGTGAGCGTGCGCGGCTGCAGAGCTGACAAACAACGGAGAATAATGCGGAAAAGAGTTCGGACCGCAGCAGCCTTTCACTTCCTTCAGCGGGGTTGTGCGCCTCTCCAGCCGCCTGTGCCTGCTGTCTGGGCCCGGGGCCACCGGAAGGTCCGCGCCGACCATGACACAACAGTGAACGAGGGGCCCCGGGTTTGAGTCCCTCCTCCGCCTGGACTAAGGGCTGCTACCTGTGCGGACTTGCCCGCGGAGCAGAGCCAGGTGGAACACGCCTTAACGGAGCCTCCCCAACATCTCCGACTCCGCCAGAGAAGCAAAGTTCCCGACTGACATGTCGCTGAGTGAGGGAGCAGCCCGATCTCTGAGGAAGATCCAGCAGATTCCTGGAAATGAGGTCTGCGCAGACTGCGGAGCTCCAGGTGAGGCCCTCAACCGGCGAAACGCCGGAGTTTTTACCAGATTTGGGACCAGACGCGGAGGCGGAGCACTCATTAAAACCTGTCTTAGAGCTAATGTTCATGTATTTATAATTGTTTTGCCCACGTTTATTGCTGAATGGAAGCTAACTTTGGCTTAGTTTTTCGTAGCCCCGAGGTAGAGTAAAACCGGCTTGTGAAGGTAAATAGTGCGGCCAGGTGAGGCGTTTCTCTGGCGGAAGCCTACAAAAGTAGTGCAGCGGCGAGTCGGGACGTGCAGGAGCGGATCGCGAGCCTCACCTGTGATCGATGCATCTGGCCTTGCAGATCCAAAAACACACGTTAGAAAAACAACACAACCCTCCTCTGACCCCGGTCCCAACAGCATCACCTCCGCGTGATGATCCCTGAATCCTGCCGCAGTGGCCACAGGGCGTCCTAATCTGACCTGATAATATAAGATGCTTCTTTATTTATGCAGCGATTGTTTAAAAATCATTTAAAAAATACTGAACGTGTGTTTAGTTCCTCTGTTAATATCACCTCGGATTACATTTTCAGTCACTTCCTCAAAAAAAAGGCGGATACAGGCGAAGCAGTGGGACTCTCACCCGCCTGGCCTCCCTCCTCCAGCCGTGCCTCTCTAGTTTGTCCCTTTCTGCTCCTCTCTAAAGATCCTAACTGGGGCTCCTGCTCCCTGGGGGTCTTCATCTGTCTGGACTGTTCTGGGATCCACCGCAACATTCCTGAGATCAGCAAGGTTAAGTCCCTGAACCTTTCGCACTGGGAGGACCATGAACTTCAGGTGAGACCCAGAAGAATTTAGCAGAATCCCCAGTAAACGCCAGCGGCTCCACGGGAGCGTCCAGATGCCCCAACACTCATCTAAAACCAGCTTTTCTTTCTCTGACACCAAGCTATCACATTCCTGCCTGGTATGTTTGTACAGGTGATAAATGTTGTACTTTGGTTATGAAATATCCCATTTATCAACTTTATCTCCGAGTGTTTCAGCGCTGAGCCGTGAAACAGAGAGCGCAGAAATGTGGCTCAGAGTGAGTCATCTGTCTGCTCCGCGTGTCTTTGCAGCTGATGGCTGAGAACGGGAACCAGCTGACCAAGAGCAAATACGAGGCCGCGGTTCCGGTCTACTACTACAAACCAACCCTCAAAGACTGCCGGTGAGTAACCACGGCAACGCAGATAACAGGTGTGCACCCTGTGTGCTGCTGCACGCTCGTGTGTAAAATCCGGTTGAACAGATGAGATATGGACTAAAAGCTTTACAGGATAAAGTCAATTTAATTGCGTAAACATGGGTGTTTAAGTTAAATAAATGAAATGTGTCAACCTTGACCTCTCTTTGATTTACTGCTAAACTTGGCAGCCAGGAGCGCTTCGTTGACGTGTCCTGTGTGTGTGTGTGTGTGTGTGTGTGTGTGTGTGTGTGTGTGTGTGCTCAGGGTGTTGAGGGAGCAGTGGATCAGGGCGAAGTACGAGAGGAAAGAGTTCACCGAGCCGGCCAAGAGCTTCACGTACGAGGAAGGTGGGCGCGGCAGCACGCACGCAGACGCCAGCCGCAGCGCGCACGTGCTAACAAGCATGCGCTGGTCTCCCGCAGAAACCAGAGACGGCATGTTGATGAAGAGAGGCCGGGACAACGGCCAGTTCCTCAGCAGGCGCTTCGTCCTCTCGGAGCGGGAGGGCACCCTGAAGTATTTCACCAAATATGATGTAAGCGGCAGCACCTCCCACCCGCATTCACTCCCCAGTCTGGGGGCCTTACTGGGCCTTACTGGGAGCGCCAGCACCATTAGGCTTCGTTCTTGATGCGGAGCTGCTTCGTTTGGCTGCGTTGCTGCAGGCGAAGGAGCCCAAAGCCATCATCAAGATCGACAGCGTCAACGCCACCTTCCAGCCCGAGAAGATCGGAAACCCCAACGGCCTGCAGATCACCTACCTCAAAGAGAACAGCACCCGCAGCATCTTCGTCTACCACGACAGCGGCAAGGTGCGGCGGTGACCTTTGACCCGGCTGCTGCAACAACGCTTCATCGGTTCCTCCACACAAACCTCTGTGTCTTCTTCTTCTCTCACCAGGTCATCGTAGACTGGTTCAACGCCATTCGCGCAGTTCAGCTTCGTTACCAGCAGGTGGCCTTTCCTGGAGCGACGGATGCTGAGGTCAGCGTCAGCGCACGCACGCACGCGCACGTTTATTCCCGTGTTTTATTCAGATCAGCTGCAGCTCCGTGACCGCCGGTCTGTTTACTTCTCCTTCAGCTGATCCCCAAACTGACCCGGAACTTTCTGAAGGAAGGATACATGGAAAAGACGGGCCCCAGGGCAAGTAACACACACACACACACACACACACACACACACACACACACACACACACACACCCACACACACCCACAGAGGAGCAGTTTCACAGTCGCTCCTGCTCCCAGCTCTCTCCACTTATCCAACCGCAGCAGCCGCGCTAACAGGCTAACGGCTCCTCTGACAAACGGACGATGGCTGGGGCTCCGACCTGGGGGCCACGCGTCCCTCAGTCCGTCTGAGGGGAAATAAAAGGCTGCAGCCGAGGATCTTCCGAGTCCTCGGGGTGTGTGGCGCTCAGATAAACACACGCTGAGACACAGATGATGGGATAGGAAGGAGGCTGCTGCGTTGCTGCTGTTCCACGCTGGCTGATCCTCGCCAACGCGCCACAGCTGCACTGTCGTTTCCGTCTGTCAGGCTCGGGGATGAAGATGCTGTGTCACTGTCTCCGCTGCGCTGCTTTGCTGCCATAATTAATGTTGCTGGCGTGTGAGACACATTTGTCCCGGCTCAGAGTCCATTATCCCAAGGGAAGAGCTGCCGGTGCATGTGGGGGGGCCTCTGGAGGTGGGCCTTGGCTCTGCAGCCAGATTTCCTTCCATTTTCAGTCTGAAAGTCCAGCCTGAGGGGTCGGACTGGAGAGCTTCAGGGAGACGGAGCCAACGTGGCTGCTCTCTCACGCTCTCTGACTCTCATCTCGTCCCTTCCGCAGCAAACTGAGGGCTTCAAGAAACGCTGGTTCACGCTGGACCACCGACGTCTGATGTACTACAAGGATCCGCTGGTAGGATGGTGCCAAAGACACACAAATACACCCGCTAGTGCCGGAAGAGTCTGAGGTCCGAGAAGAGGGCGCTAGCTGTTAGCCTGCTGAGAACAGCTGCTTGTGTGTGTTTCCAGGATGCCTTTGCGAAGGGCGAGGTCTTCCTGGGGAACAAAGATCACGGCTACAGTGTCTCCGCCGGCCTGCCCGCCGGCACCTACTGCAACGGCGCCTGGCAGCACGGCATCACCATACAAACCCCCGACCGCTGCTTCCTGTTCACCTGCGAGACAGAGGGCGACCAGCAGGACTGGCTGAAGCACTTCAGCGACGTGATGAGCGCCCAGATGTCCCCCCAGGAGTACTCCAGTAAGAATCTGTGGAAATTCCTCACTCCTGGAGCAGCTCAGGACCCCCCAGCGCGCTGGTGCGGTCTGACCTCAAATCAGCCGCTGTGGGGTGAAACGTCCAGACCTTTGGTCCTTCAGGCCTGATGTTTGTTCCCTAACGTTGCTCCTGTCTTGTCACAGTGGAGGCCTTGTTCAAGCACCGAGCCTGATGAGGTCAGAGGTCATCGGGATCTGCAGTAGGAGCCGGGCCTGCAGGTGCTCCTGGCCGAGCCTGAAGAACCAGATCAGGTTCGCCTGTTTCCTGTTTTAGTGTCGCCTGAGACAGGTTCACCTGGAACGGTTGTAGTCTTGTAGAACCCTTTGCTGTGGTTTTAACCCTTTAGTGTAGCTCTGATTTGAGACCTCCCTGTTCACCTTTGACTGCAGCCGTCAGCCCAGAAACTATCGCACACTGTGGAAACACTACCTGTACAGCTGATTAACCAAACATGAACGTCTCTATTTTATAGATGTTTTTAAGACTTGTGAGACGTCTTAAAGGCAATAAAGCATAAAAACGGAAAAAAATGAAACTATTTTTTTTATCTTGATGCGCCGTTTAACAGCCTGGTGAGGCCTATGTTTTGCTAACTACTACTCAAAAATCTGGTATCTAATATTTGGAGAAAATTCATTTTCAAGCCTGACCATTGACAAAGAGTAAAGACTTTTTTGGTTTTTTTAAAAAAAAGTACTTTCTATGTTGGTTTGGCAAAAAACAACAAAGCTGGGCCGCAAATGTAGCAATAACAATACTCTGTAATTAAAAAGTGACCAACATTTTGTTATAAAAGAACCAAAACCTTTGGTCAATTCTGTTTTAGATGGAAAAAAAATGTTTTTAATGACAGATATTTGAATTTTAACCCCAGCGGCGCTGAACTGACCCACACTGACTGTAGATCAGGAGATAAGGGGCAGAAAGCTGCGGCTGGTAATAAATCTGCTTGTGGTCGCGCTCGTCCGTGCCTGTCGGTGATTTTTCATCGGTGTAAAACCGCAGAGCAGCGCGAGGCCATAAAAGGAGCGCATCGCAAATTTATGAACCAGTGCTAGTTTTCACCCTGGCGAGAAAAGGGGAGGACAGACGCGAAGAGCCAGAGAGCTGCGATGAAGAGGACTCTGCAGAACACAGACGCAGCAGTGTCCTACCAGCACCGCTGCAGGAGAGAGAGAGAGAGAGGGAGAGGGAGAGAGAGAGAGAGAGAGAGAAGGAGAGAGAGAGAGAGAGAGAGAGAGAGAGAGAGAGAGAGAGGAGAAAGGGGCCGCCGCCGCCGCCAAACATCATCATGGGTCAGCAGGATGAGCGGAGACAGCTGAGGACTCTCCTCTTCTGATTGGGGGACCCGTGTTCCCGACCTGGTGCCTCCTCAAGCCTCCGCCCAGCTGCAGCTTCGGGATGCCTTCTCCGCCCGCCGCCCAACATCTGTGCCTTTGCTGATCTGAGCCTGGATCGCCATGGAAACCTCACAGCCTGCCATGAACTGCACTCCCAACGCCAGCAGCAGCAGCAGCAGCCGGGGCCTCGCCCTGAGCCCGGGGACCGGGGACGGAGGGGTCCAGGAGGGCAGCGGGAGCGGAGGCCTGTGGGTGACGTCCCTGCTGGGCGCCATGCTGATGATCATGTGCGCCATGGGCGTGGCGGGGAACACCTACACGCTGGTCATCACCCGCTCTGCTGCTTTGCGCCGGACGGGCTCCATGTACGTTTACATCGTCAACCTGGCCCTGGCCGACCTGCTCTACCTGTCCACCATCCCGTTCGTGGTGTGCACGTACTTCGCCCACGACTGGCTGTTTGGCGAGGTGGGCTGCCGCATCCTGCTGAGCCTGGACCTCCTCACCATGCACGCCAGCGTCTTCATTTTGGTGGCCATGAGCCTGGAGCGCTACCGCGCCGTAGCCAGGCCCTTCAGCGCGCACAAGTCCTCCACCCGGAGACGGAGGCTGGCGGCGGGCATCATATGGGGGGTCGCCGTCGCGCTAACACTGCCCATGATGGTGATGATACAACTGCGGACGGGAAAACCAACAGCAGCCGGTTCGGGGAAGAGGATCTGCTTCCCCACCTGGACCCCGGAGGCCTTTAGGGTCTACATCACCCTCCTGTTTCTGACCAGTGTTTTAGTTCCGGGCCTGGTCATCGTCGCTCTGTACGTGTGCCTCGCCAGGCGCTACTGGGCCGTGCAGGCTAGCCTGGGAGGGAGCGGCCGCAGCGGCCGGAGGAGAGGCCTCAAGCAGAAGGTTGTATCGATGATCTTCAGCATCGTGGTGGCCTACTGGGCTTGTTTCCTTCCCTTCTGGGGATGGCAGCTGGCTAAGCTCTTCTCCCCAGAGGCCCTGAGGACTTTCTCTCCAGCTACTCACAACTACGTCAACTTCTTCGTCACGTGTCTGACCTACGGGAACAGCTGCATCAACCCGTTTCTCTACACTCTCCTGACCCGGAATTACAAAGATTACCTGGCCCAGAAAGGGCAGTGCCTGGGGTCGAGCAGGGCTGACCCTGGATCAGCTACCACCACGCCGCTGCAGGACCTTTAGCTGCTATTTCAGCAACGCCCGATGCATTTCAACCTGGGGGACGTTTTTTTTATTATTACTTTCAGAAAACCATGGAAAAAAACTGGTTTCGTTCTTGCCGATAAGGGGTTGTGTTTAAATCTGCTTATGTGATGTTTGAGTTGTGCTTCTGGAAATGTAGAAATGATATAGAAATGTATGTTTTTGAATTGAAAAAAATGCAGCCATTACGAGCACATTCTGTCGTCTCTCGCTTTTTAATCGCTTTGGGAGGAGAGTCAAATCCTTTTTTTTTATTTTCCGCACCGACTGCTCAAACACACGTACGCCGACTCGCACGCTCGCCGTAAAGGATGTTTCATCTTGCGAGGAATGTGATTGCATCGTGCCACATTCCTCAGCCTCGGGCCACCACTTCTTTGAGTCTTCCTGCAAATTGTGTCCCAGGAGTCTGCCTGCTGTCAGCTTCACTGCACCTCCGCTCTTCATCCTTTTTTCTGAATATATCAGCTGCAAACGCCAGAAACCTGCTGACTGATTACTGCACGCTCAGGGCTTTTTATGTTCACCAACCAGTTCTGACAAGTTCAGCTCATGAATGTTTACCTGTACTGCATCTAAAGTAGCAGTTTTTGTTACTATATTGAACCTAATCAATTTCTGGTATTCTCTTAAATATTGAAATGTGTTTCAATGCCTGTTTATATTAAGATTTGAAACACGCAGGTGATTTTTGACTTTTTAATGAGGTTTTTTTTATACATGACACTGCACAGAGACGTTTTAGCCACCGCTTTTATTCAAAAGCCCAGAGACAAAGAGGTCAAACATCCGAAGTGCTGCGGCGCCTTCTAGGCGTCATTTTCCCCCATTGCAACCTTAGAAATGAACGTTTTGTCTTCATTTTATCTTGAAGCCGATCAACTCAGCATCGCCGCCGATGTCAAAGTAGTCGTACTTGACGTCGCCCAGTCGGTTGGGGTAGTTCAGCATGTGGCCGTCGGGAAGCTTGATGTAGAACTGCTCCATGTTGAAGTTGATGTAGCACTGAAAGGAGACAGACGTCTGTGAGGGACATAAAGTGTCCTCTGGGGGAGAGACAAGAGGACCCTGACACCGCTTTATCTATCTGACTGTAGTTTTTACGACTGTGCAGCTCTTTTATCTGTTGATCTTCGCTGTTGCGCAGAAGCCTGACCCATTTATGACCGCCTTGCCCAGGGCTTTATGGCCTCAATAAATGTTGTGACAGCACTATTCACGGGTCTGCAGTATATGATCCTATAGCTGAGCGCCTGGCAGCGGAACACGCCCTCAGCCACCACATCTGATTCACCCCCCCACCTTGGCCTCATCCCCCTGTGCAAAGGGGAAGTTTCCCTCGCGGTGCTCGTCACCCCAGCACCCCCCCGACAGCGTGTTGAAGACGATGGTGTTGTGATCGCCGCCGTAGTCGAAGCGGGGGTTGAAGTGCAGGGCCAGGTTGTCGGGGTCGTGGCCGATGTTGATGGAGAAGCTGGAAGGGGGAGAAGTGAGAAAGTCGGAGGGGTGTTCACACTTCTGCTCAGCCGAGAGGACGCGTGCAGGACTCACCAAGAGCAGCCATCCTTGGGCTTCACCCGCACTTTCAACTCCGACCCCTCCTTGAATGAGAAGTTCTTGATTTTCTGCGGAGATCACAGAGGAGGAACACTTTTGGACTTCTGAGTGACGTTCAGAGCAACTTTAAAGAGTAGTGCATTGAATTGGGGCATGGAGAATGGTGGACCTTCTGTCAGAAGCAATCAGGGAGGAGCCCTATCTGCTCCCAGGCATGTGCTTGTCACACAAAGACAGTAAAACAATAAACATCACCTTACACATTCAATAAAACACCGCCCTGCCTGAGTTAGGGCCGTCCTCTAAATGTCCTGTAGGCTCCGTCTATGCTGGCTGGTGCCACTGGGGCCTTTCCATATAACACTAACTCACAAGGTGGTTCTAATCCATAAGCTATAAACGATTGGCTAAAATGCTCCCCAGCCTCCCTGCATCTATGGTCACACCACATCCTTATCTGCTGATCGGCCATTGATTGCACAAGCGGGGGGGTTGGAGAATGATTAAAAAATGTGCAGTTTATTTATCTTTCTGGGTGTTTCTGCCAACCGAACCCTGCAGGCAGCAGGAGCACAGAAGTGCTGAAACTGTGTCGCATATTAATGCAAACCTGAACAAAGAGGATCAGAGCGTTCCACTTTGAGTTCATCCCTGACTGAAGCAGGGATGTCGTGTCAAGCTCTCGTTCTGGCGTCAGAATGTGAAGGAAAACTCAGGAGGACGTCGCCTTTCGGCAGAGCTCATATAACCTTTAACCAACCTTAAACAGATTTCGGAGAATGTTGCAATCAACAAAGTAAAATAAAAAAAAAAACAAAAAAACGTGTTTATGTGTTCATTGGATCGCTACGATTCAGTGAAGGTTATTCAACCCATAATATATCTTGAAATAGTTCGAAAAATCAGAGAGCAGAGGCCAATTTCCACATTAATAAATGAAAAATGAAATGCTTTCCCCTCTTACCATCCTGGCTGCCTTCGCTGGTTCCTCCAAGTGCCAAAGATCAGCAGGCAGGTGAGGAGTTTATATAAACCCACCAGGCAGGAAGCAAACAGAGAAAGGGCTGTAAAAAAGTCACGTGAATTTTCCCATTGTATTTTACCATTCTCTATCAGAAGATGGGAGAGTTTAGAGTAAAAACAGAAGGATTGTCCAGGTTTTAGCGCTTTTAAGCAGTAAGGTTGAATATCGACAGGTAAACGCACAAGCGACATCAATGATAATTAAATAAAATAAGTTATTTGGGAATAAAAGGCTTTACTGGACACACTAAGTTATCGGTGAGTTTCAAAACAGCTTTTTTTAAATTTAGAAAGTTAGAAAATCCTGGAGCCAGGATGAAGCAATTAAACAAGGGAAGAAACATAAACAAACATACGGACGGTCATTAACCTGATACGGGCAGACTTTTATACTTTTATAAGGACTTTAAAATAAATTAGAGGGAAATAAAAGATGTGGACGGGTTAAGGTGCAACGGCGCCCTCTACTGGTCCAAAGAGAACTGCAGTTGAAAAGTCCACCACCATCTGTGGACCCTAAACCTAACCCTAACCCTAAACCTAAGCCTAAGCCTAACCCTAAACCTAACCCTAACCCTAAGACTAAGCCTAAACCTAACCCTAACCCTAACCCTAAGCCTAACCCTAACCCTAACCCTAAACCTAAGCCTAAACCTAACCCTTGGATGATGGTAATATGGTAATTAACCCTCGCAGCCCTGCTGCTTGCATGCGTACATACACTTTACTAGTGGGCCTGGTTGACCTGTACAGCTATTTAGGTGGAACAACACCAGATCTGTTCAAGCCCTTGATCCTCTATTTGGAATCAGCATCCTTGCAACCAGACTCACCTTCAATTAGATGCTCGTCAAAAGTCTGCAATTTTTTTTCTTAAAATTCGTAGAATTTACTTTTGAAACGTGTTTTTTTTTTTTTTTTTTGACACTACTATGGTTTCTATTGATGATTATAGACAAGTTTGGAAAAATGTGGCTGTTTTTGCTAATGAGGTCACCTGATGACGCGGAAGTAGGTCAATGTTTTAGTTTCACGCGCTGACACGCAGAAAAGTGTTGTCGTTCGCTGTGGTGGGCGTGGTTTAGAGTACTGTAGCCAATTGCGTACGTCGGTTTTGTGGTGGGCGTGTCCTACACTATGTGGCGAAACTAAAGCAAAACCTGGAGCAACTAAGTTAGCTTGTTAGCAACTTCTGGTGAGACTTCATCTTTACAAAACTTTAACTACTATGCGAATCCGATATCGTTCTGACAGCTTAAATGTCCGAAAGCTAAACCACGTAATCGACATTTTGCAGTGAAGGAACCATGCTGGGCTTGTATAAGTTCAGTCTAGAAGCGGAGCGGTCATAACAACAAGTTCGATGTTTGGCTAGCATTAGCCAGCTCGGTGTTGGCTATTGGGACAGTGTTAGCTAGTAAAGTCGAGCAAAGAAGATTCATGAATTTCTCTGTTTACTTTTTGCATACTTTCTCTTTGTAGAAATGGCGACGTTGGCGGCGACGGAGCCGGTGATATGCCCGAATGCAATACCAGAGCCTGCGGTTCCCACTTGCATGTTCGCCCCGGAGCGGGGCCGTGGAGACGAGCCGAGCGGGGCCGATGGCTTCGAGGACTGCGATGGAACGAACGGCGACTCCGCGGACCACCTAGATCTAAGCAGTAAGGTGGGCCTTGTTGCCAGTGCTGGTTGTTGTGGTCCAACTTTAACCAGTTTTCTACCTGAACCTTACGTATTTTGTGTGCGCAAGTATTACAGTTCTGCCGTATGTGTCCGTTTTAAAAGTCAGATTTTACTGCGCTGGTTGTTTGCACAGTGACACGTATGTAACTGTCCAGCTGGCACGTCTGCACATATATGCATAGGTTGCAGGACCTGTCTGGCCTCCAGTGACATTTACAGCGTCTTTGAGCTCGTCTGGTCACATAAGCAGAAGAATGCTGGATGTGTTTGCCGTTGACTGTTTTTGCATTCTTTGTCTCTCACTTTTCAGATGGTTCTTGTTAGTCCTACAGCGAAACAGTATGATTTATTACTACGGCATTTGAAAGAGCGGATAGGGGAAGGCTGTGGAGAGACGATCTACGTGGTTGGAATGGCCTCAGGTAAGACGCATTTAATATAACAGCATGGTCCCAGCAAAGATGAGAAGAGTGGAGGACAGCAGAGTCTTGTTGAAGCAGAAATCTCAGTTTGATGGTGTCCTGGAAAATCCAGCAGGGTGTTTTCCCCCCAGCTCCTCTGTTTGTTCCCCCTTCACAGAAACACCACCGCTTTTGTTGGCAGCAGGGCCATTTTTTGGCTGTTGCAGCAACTTGTGTGTGCGTGTGTGTCGGTGTGTTATGAGGTGTCAGATTTTTGTCCACCTCAGCACAAATGCTGTCTCACCACTTTGCGACCGTCTGGCCGACCTGTTGTTAAACGTTGGTGTGGTGTTTATATTCTGAAGACATAATTAAACCACAGATTTGTGACTTTTTCATAATTCCTCTTTTTCCTAATCCATCATGGAATGTTGGCACTCGTTTTGTGCAGACTGTCTTTGGGCTTCCTTTCATTTATATCTCATTCCAGCTAGCAAAGAAGTCCCTTCTGATCACAAACATTGGAAAATACCAGCATAAAAACCAGCCGTTGTTTCCTCTGTTTCAGACGGAGGTGCCAGTGGTCTGGGTGACAAGGACATGGAGGCGTCCATCGCTACGGTGCGGTCGCTGTGCGAACAGATGGACGCTGACCTGATCTGGTTGAGGGAGAGGACGGACACTGGTGGCAAGATCCAGGACTACCTCATTCGCCAGCACGTCGGCGAGCAGGACTTCCTGGAAGTCAGGTGAGCTAAAGACGGGGAACTAGATGATCTCCTGCTGGTTCCTGTAACGTTCCTGCTTCACTGTTCACTCATCTGGTCTCCAGGGTGGCTGTGGTCGGCAACGTGGATGCGGGGAAAAGCACCTTGCTGGGGGTTCTGACGCACGGCGAGCTGGACAACGGGCGAGGGTTCGCTCGCCAGAAGCTCTTCAGACACAAACATGAAATTGAGAGCGGCAGGACCAGCAGCGTGGGCAACGACATCTTGGGCTTTGATCAGGAGGGACAGGTGAGACTCTCGGACGGGCTTGCCCAGGTGACCCGGCGCTCTGGTCCCATCGTCTGGTTCCTCTGCTGCAGGTGGTGAACAAGCCTGACAGCCACGGCGGCGGCCTGGACTGGACCAAGATCTGCGCCAAGTCCTCAAAGGTCATCACCTTCATCGACCTGGCCGGCCACGAGAAGTACCTGAAGACCACCGTTTTTGGCATGACCGGCCACCTGCCGGACTTCTGCATGCTGATGGTGAGAGCAGACCTCGGGGGGGTTTGGGCTGGGACTGACCGTCCCGCTTCTGTCAGGTGGGCAGCAACGCCGGCATCGTCGGCATGACCAAGGAACATCTAGGCCTGGCGCTGGCCCTCAACGTGCCCGTGTTTGTCGTGGTGACCAAGATCGACATGTGCCCGGCAAACATTCTCCAAGGTGCGTGGTGAGAGGAAAAGGGTGTCGGAGTTTTACGGGGTCTGAGAAGAACAGCTGTTCACACACCAACTCCTGCAACGCTCCCTGTTTCTGCAGAGACTCTTAAATTATTACAGAGGCTGTTAAAGTCACCAGGCTGCAGGAAAATCCCCGTCTTGGTCCAGAACAAGGACGATGTCATTGTCACGGCCTCCAACTTCAGCTCTGAGAGGTAATAACGGGAGACCGAGGGCAGCAAAAATCTCTGCGGCTGCGATGATGAAGACGACAGTTTGGCAGTGTTGAGATCGTCCCTGAGGGTCTTCAGATGATCCGCCTCAACCATCTCCCCCCTCCTGCAGGATGTGTCCCATCTTTCAGATCTCCAATGTGACCGGGGAGAACATGGACCTGCTGAAGATGTTCCTCAACCTGCTGTCGCCCCGGACCACCTTCAACAACAACGAGCCGGCAGAGTTCCAGATCGACGACACCTACTCTGTCCCGGTGTGGAGGCAAACGTCTCTTTCAGCTGCTAGGCGTTAGCAGACAGGGTCGGACTCACTACCTGTGCGCTCCTCCCGATAGGGCGTGGGCACGGTGGTGTCAGGGACCACCTTACAAGGCGTGATTCAGCTCAACGACACACTGCTGCTGGGCCCGGACCCGCTCGGCATCTTCACCCCCATCACCGTCAAATCCATCCACCGCAAGAGGATGCCCGTCAAGGAGGTTCACGGCGGGCAGACGGCCTCGTTTGCCCTCAAAAAGGTTGGTGTGCCAACGACCAGGCCTGAGACCAGCTGATGCTGATGCTCTGGACACCTGCTCCACCTCAGATCAAACGCTCGACCATAAGGAAAGGCATGGTGATGGTCTCCCCCAAGCTGATGCCTCAGGCCACCTGGGAGTTTGAGGCTGAGATTCTGGTGCTCCACCACCCGACCACCATATCTCCCAGATACCAGGCCATGGGTGAGTCGCCCCAGGGTTCCTCCGCAACGGCGGGCAAACTAAGGCCTTCAGCCCTTCAGGCTAAATAATTGCTCACTTCACCGACTGGGTCTCCGCCCCTGCAGTCCACTGCGGCAGCATCCGGCAGACAGCGACCATCCTGAGCATGAGCAAAGACTGCCTGCGGACGGGCGACAAGGCCACCGTCCATTTCCGCTTCATCAAGACTCCGGAGTACCTGCACTGCGACCACAAACTGGTGTTCAGGGAGGGGCGCACCAAAGCTGTGGGCACCGTCACAAAGGTGCAGAACGTCGCTCGCAGATCCGCCGATCACCTGACCCGCCACTCACCCGGCTGCGTCCCTCTCTGTCCTCAGCTGCTGCAGGCGGTCCACACGCAGGCGTCCAAGGCCCAGCATGCAAGGATGCTGTCCAGCAGGAGAAGAGAGGACGGCCTGTCCCCGGAGGAGGCGCGGCCGCCCAGCCCCAACGCAGCTCAGCTCCAGGTGAGGAAACGCTGCTTTGGACTGGCAGAACCTCACCGGGTTCAGTTTGACGAGCCTCTTAGGGCGTCCTGGAACTAGAGTCTTCGTCATGAAACCCAGACCGCGTCCTGCATCGCCTCCTTCCTGTACCTGTTAGTCCGTCTTCTCTCTGCTCCTCCATGTTTCTGCTCCCCTGCTCCAACCCTCTCCCCCCTGCTCCACCTTTAATGCTTTGCTTTGTGCTTCGGTCTCTCCCGCTCTCCCCTCCCTGTCTCAGCGTCAGACAGAGGAGGAGGAGGAGGAGGAGGAGGAGGAGGAGGCTCTGTGTAGAGATGCCAACATGCAAACCAAGGTAAAGACGTGTGTGCAGACTGCAGAGTTGCGTCTCCCTCTGCAGCTCAGTGGGTTTGTGTTCATGAGGCTCCTCTGCTGGGTCTTTACCTTTCAGAATAAAAGGTGTGAAATAATCGCTTAACACTGGTTCATGAAGACGGTTTGTTTTCTGCAGCTATAACATAAATCCAAGCAAACTGGGATGAGTGAGAAATGAATGAAGAGGTTTTAAGACCTTTAAAAAATGTATTATTTTCACTCCGTCCCACTTTTGCTGGAATCGACAGTTTCCCTCCAAACTACTTTCATTGTGGCGGGGTAACCCAACGCATGCGGACGTTTATTTGGCTCTGTTCCTAAACCAGCGGCAACCCTTCCCCTCTTCCACGCAACATTTCTGACTTTCTTCTAACCTTCTTTCGGCTCTGCCCTTTGACCTGGCTCCGGCGTCTGGATCACGGTGGTGTTGTTGTGTCCTCAGCTCAAGTCTGGAAGCGGAGGGCGGAGGCGAGGCGGACAGAGGCATCGAGGAAAAGGCCTGAACGCTGCCCTGGCGGTGCCCGCCGGAGCGGCAGGAACAGCCTGAAAACACACCTCCGCTCGGATCTCTGCTGGATCCATCCAGAGACCGCACAGGAAAAGTGATTTATTTTACGGTAGATTTGAAGCTTTTTTACCGGAATTACTGCCAAGTTTAGAGTTTGTGGTTCTTTTTCTACATTTAACCTTTGTGAAGGAGTGGTTTGATGGCGTTCTGCGTTTCCAGCAGAGACGTCCTTCACTTTTCTTGCTCGTCGTTCGTCTACGTCCTTCTTGCTGTTGCTGTTTCTGATGCAAACAGCATCGTTTAATCAAAAAGAACCACTAACTTTAGAGCTAATTTAGATGCACAGCTGAGAAACTTTGGAATTTAACCACCAGAAGGTGAGAGAATTCTCTCACTGTTAACCTGATCTATGGAACAAACACTTTGCCGATGAAATCAATGTGTTACGGGAAAACGTCAATCTGCAGCCCTTTCTATGATTGTTTTACTTACAAAACGGGTTTGACCGGGGCCTGAAATGCGTTCTGGGACTTTTTTGACAAACATGCAGCAGTTTTTATTTGTGTTGCTGTTTTGAAGAGGCCTCTGTCCTGTATGTTTGTTTAAAAGGGCTGAGGAGTGACTTTTTTGAAGTAAAGTAAACCTTTGGGAATTAAAAAAAATCTGGGTCACGTGATCGTTAATCTAGATCTAACTTTAATCAGCACGTCAGATGGCCCCAGCTGAAGCTTGCTGGCCCCCATGGCTGCCAAAGAGCCAGAGCTTTGCTCGTAAAAGCAGCAGACTGAAGGACAGACGCACAGACGCTGGCAGCTAAAACGACTTTAAAAGCAAAAATGGAACAAAAACACTGCTAAAAAATAGTTCAGGGGTCACGGGAGAGGCTAATGGTAATTAGCATCGAAGTGAGCGCACAATTCAACCACGCAAACTAGTCCTATTTATTTATTTATTTGTTATTTTTATCATTATGAACAGACTCTGAGTCCGGGGAGAAACTGGCTTGATGCCTGGATCAGTCGGTAAAGCTGGAATCAGCTGATAGGCGAGGTCAGCCAGTGAGACAGATAGAAGTGGAGAAGCTGATCAGCCCAAAAACCAGCTCACCGCTCAAGGACACCTCGGATTTACCAGGATTGACCAGAACCCGTCCACTTGAGCACATTTGTTATTTTCAAACGAATCCTCCGATATAAAAGCTGCCAAATTGACGCGAATTTCAACAGCCAGGCTTTGCAATCGATCGCCGATAAGTGACACCCAAACAAGTCACCTGACTTCATTAAGGAAAGAGTTTGACAGGCGTTAATTCTCAGCGTCAATAATTAACCCCCAGGTCGATCAATCATGATAAAAACGTCACTTTTTCCCCGAGAACAGAGCTGACGGAGAGAGCAGGACTTCATCAGTCCAGCAGGTGGCGCTGTTGGTAAAGACATCAGCTCGGAGGCGCCTGTTTGGCACTGAGGCCATCCGAGTGCGTAAACGCAGCCCTGGAATATTAGATTACCTGTCCGGACATTTGGCACAGACACAGAGGAGACTTCTGGCCTGGTTCCTCCCTGAATCAGCTGTTTGCACATCTTTGTGAGCGGAGATGAAGTCAGTGCAACACACGCTTCGACCGCTGTGTTCGTGACCCCGTGACCTTTGCATTATTGACAGAAATAGTCGTTAACAGGTACCAGCACTCAAGGAGACGCCAGCCCTGGAGGCATGCTAACAGAAATTAGCAGTGAGACTAATCTGACCTCAAAAGCCTGAGATCACGTGACACCTCCAGTACACCAGACCTGTTTTTCCTGTGTTAGTTTTCATTGAATTTATCTGTGTATCAACCCTCTGCTAATGTCAAAGCTCTGATAAATCCTCGCATCTTCGCTCTGGTAACTTATTACCGACCGCGACCTCCTGACTTTGAGATTTCCGTTTTTATGAGCTCGGTTTGGAAACCCAATCAGCAGAGCAGTTCCATCAGCACAGCTGAGCCTGATTTACGGCCACCGACACGTCCTTGAGCACTGGTAATGGGTTTAAAATGTCTTATTAGTCGCAGACGCACCATAAAGTCTCCTCAGCAAAAGCAGGAAGGTGATTGACGGCTCTATATTCTGATGACTGCACATGCAAACAGTCGCAGTTAACGTCTCACCAGCTCCCAAATCCCTCTTCAGGAAATATGGTAATCAGATTAACCACCGGATTTATTAAATGTGCCAGAAAAAATGATATCTTTATTATTGTCGTGAGAATAGAAAGATAAATATAAAAACCAGCAGCTTTTAGTGCAGCCACCAGGGCCAGCTAAACAGCTGGATACAAACACACATATCCTCATCTGAGCTGACGTGACCTCTGACCCCGCAGTGACATCAGACAGATAAACTCGTTACCCGACTCAATGTATTGGTCATTTTTGTAGTAAATGAAGTAAAGAACTTCCAAGCTCAGAAACTACAGCCCACCACAGCCGCTCAGGGGTCGAGGGACAGAGGAGGAGGAGGAGGAGGAGGAGGAGGGGATACAGAGGAGCCGCGTCAGAGAGGCCCGGAGGCAAACGCCACGCTGACATCTGTATCATCTCCAGCCGTCACGTTTCATCCTCCAGGACGAGCTTTGGTGCATTTTCCATGAGCCGGCTCTCATTAGCCGCTGCACGTTTGTTCTCCTGTGAAGCAACACACAAATCTGCCTCCAGGTGCAATGAAATATGCATCATCTCCACGTCCGCTCTGTCAGCTGTCCGGCCAGCGCGGCCCAGCGATGCCAAGGTGCAGCAAAAGCATTGTTGTGGGCCCAGTTTCAAAAGTGACACCTTTTTATGTTAAATATTAAAGGGCATTGTTTCAGCGGGCGTGGCCTTCAGAGACAACTCATAAGCAGATATAAATATCAGATAAATTACATCTATGGATTTAAACCCAACTTCGGCTTCAGAACTTCATGATTTTTGCCTGAAAATCGAATTCATAGAAGGAAACATGAGTGTTTTCCACAAAAAAAAAGGACCACAACAATAAAGTGATATGTCTGCAGTAAGAGATCAGACCCAGACACTAATGAATCCTGGGAGGGTGGAAATATCAAAAACGACACAGCACACCTGCCGCGAGCATCTGCTCGTCTCCTCCGCTCCCGTGGCAGACAGATCACGTTAGCGCTCTCACAGGCCCAGAAACAAATGGAGTTATTCAGCCCCTTTAGGTGGGTATCTTTTATTTCCTCCTAACGTGACACTAATAAATCTGCGGTCCAGGGCCTTGGCGGGACGATTATTAGCAGGTTAGGGTGTCCCACAGCAGATTTCTGTGCTGTGAGTAGAAGCAGACGTATTTGTATCAAATACTGAAAGAGCAGCGTGAACTTGGAGGAGTGGAGGAATGGCGGAAACATGGTTAGCTTTGATTGGCTGCGGCGTTCAAGGCCCCTCTGATGGATGGGAGTTCCTCCAGCTTCCCTCCTGAGCGTGGCGGCGTGTTTAGAAACCCTAAATCCTCCTGGGTCAGGAGGATGTTTACTGCTCCTCTCCCTTTCAGAGCAGCGCAGCAGCTCCTCGTGCGCATGCATCACGGTACAACGTGACAGCACGCTACGTTGCTAGCAGCAGCTTTACGCAGACAAAAATAACAATAATGTATTTTCCTGTCTCTGAAAAGTCTCCTCGTTCTTTGGAGCCACCGTCGTTTTCTATCTGCTGAACTCGTCTTTGCACTTGATTTTTTACGGGCTCCTCTTCCTCCGTCTTAAAGTGGCCGTTAGCCGCCGCCCTTCCCCTGAAATCACTCACGTCAAAGAACACTTATTGTTCTGAGTATTAATCAGTGACTGGCGCCAGGTCAGGCATACATTTGAAACATTCTCATGAATTATTCACGCTGAATCACAGCTGCGGGGACAAAGGGCTGGAACTTTCATGGTTGGGCGGGATGAAGGCGAAGGTGGAGCAGGCAGGCAGACACCGTTCTGACGATTATCGTACACCAGGGCCACCTCCTCTTTTCAGAGTCCCAAAAGAAATAAGGAAAAGAAAAAACCGTGTTTTGCTGCTTTGACATTATGCAATCCGCACAAAGATTCTTGATATCTTGTGAAATCGACAACAGGCCCGTTCCGGCTGGCTCCCGCCTCTCCGGGCTGCAGATTGATTCATTTTCCTTGTAGCTATTCCTGCGCTCTCCTATCTCCCTCACACCTCTGCGATCTCCTCCTGTCTGTCTCTCCTCTCCCTCATGTTTAATCAGTCTACCAGGCCGTCATCTCTGCAGGGGACGCTGAATTATTGATGCCAGGCCTTCGAGTGAAAGGAGGGGAAACAGCGGAAAAACGTACAGAGCGAGGGGGAACGAGTGCAGCGAGAGACAGAACATTTCCCTCCGTTGGTGTGTGTTGATAAAAACAGACGAGCAGTGGTGGTTTCGGGCTGGAGGTCCTGAGAGGCCGCTCGCTGGGACGGAACCGGCCCTATGGAACGCCGAGATGTCCATCCTGGAGGATGGCAGGGACGGGGTCCGGGGAAGTCTGGAAAAACCTCAGATCGGCCTGGAATGATGAGCAACAAGCAGCTTGTGCTGCGTCTGGGTGGACAAAAGGCTTTAAGTCGTGACTAGAACCAAAACCGCTACAAACTGTCAGGTTATGTCTTAAAGGGGAAAATAAACAGTGTCTTGGAGGAACTTTATTATCTGATGACTCAAAACCAATAAAAGCTGCTGCTTTTATTGGTTTTTGTTCTCCTTTTCACGGAACAGTTCTTGTTTTTATTTCTGTGCATCACAATTGTGTGAGCCTGAGTGGGACTCGATTTAAGCAGACACGCAAATGTCATGCAGGTCACGTGACCCCACCACCCGCTGCAGAACACCTGCTCCAGGTGGATTTGCTCCCCTTCTCCTCCTTCTCCTGCTCCTCATCATCCAGCGCTGAAGATGGTCTGGTGGTGAAGGACAGCGACTCCTAAAGGGGAGGCTCTGCAGGTGGGTGTCACTCAGCCGGTGTGTGTGTGTGTGTGTGTGTGTGTGTGTGTGTGTGTGTGTGTGTGTGTGTGTGTGTGTGTGTGTGTGTGTGTGTGTGTGTGTACCCTATTGATTAATAGCACTCTGATTAAGTGCACCATCTTATTATAATCTAGATAATGTATGAAACGTAATTCTGTAACGTATCGTGGCTCTTTGTAAGCGTAAAAGCGCACTAAGAGGAGCCACCGGGAGAGGCAAACAATACGCCTGACTCCTGCCAGGGGGCGCTAATGAGCCCGGCTACTCTGCAGCTGCAGAAGAAGAAAAAGCTAACGACAAACTTTTTAGTTTTTTGGACGATTGTTTACAAGTTTCAGGAGCTCAGATACTTTAACCACGTTGATGGATGACTACCACTCACTGGTTACAACTAACGAATCCATTTCATTTCCAATTAAAGGTAAGACCGAAATAAAGCTTGTTTTTATTGACGTATACTGCCTGATTGGTTAATAGTCACTCTAATGGCTTTGTTTGTTTGTTTGTATGTTTTTGCTGGCATTTATCTGTCTGCCTGTTTGCTTATTTGACTGAAATATATCGAAAAGGTCTAAACATTTTTTATTGAGTTTCTAAAAAAATATTGATAATGGGACAAAAACAGATGATTAAAATTTTGGTGATGTTCCACCATCTGGATCTACTGCATTTTTTTTCCTTTGAAGGATTTTTTTAAATTACAATATGTGGGGAAATGAGCTGCTGCCAAAGTCTGCGCTGTCTGGGTGCTTTATTCAGTCGGTGCCTTCAACTGGTTCCCAGGGCCTCTTACGCAGACTCTGAGTTCGCCCCGTGTCCACAGAGAGGCTCCTGACGGTGGGAACTGTTCAGCCTTGGGCCAAGTTAAGGCAGCAGACGTCAGCTCTGACGGCCTCAGGCCTGCAGAGGCCAAATGCAACCGCTGGCAGGGACACGGCGTTGTTGGCGCGGGTTGTTGAGCTGGAGCCGAAGCAGGTGCTGGAGGGGATGTCCCAGACCACACCCTGGAGCCTGGAGGCTGGGCGATATGAGCAACAGCTGCTCCTCCACCTAATCTGCTGACCGAGCCGACAGGAGGGCATGTGATGTGTTGGAGAGGTTTGCTCGGCTTTCTGAGGCGGTTTCTCACCTGGATGGAGCAACAGAAGCCAGCTTTTGTTAAAAGAAGAGTAGCCTGACCTCTAACTCTGGACTAAAGTGGGCGTTAAATTAAAAAAAAAAAGAAAAATTAAGGATTTAAAGCCCAGGAATTGGCCAGAGATGCGCTGTTTCAGTAATATTCCTCTCTCTATCAGCACCGTCCTCCCAGGTCTCCTTCCCTCCAACACGTTGCATCGCAGCTCTGCATCTTTCCTTAGCCTGCACAGCGCGCATGTGAGGATTGGCCAGAAGGTTGAGAAGGTTGGCTGCAAGTGCTGCTGCGGTGGAGCATAAAGGCCTGCAGCCTTCTGTGGAGTCCTGCGCTTCTCCTAAAGCGCAACCGGGACATTCTGCAGAGCTCATTAAGGACGCTCGGTTTGTTTCGTCACAACTTTATTGATTGAACAGTCACTAACGCCGCATGTGCTCGACGCGTGTAAGCAACGCATGCACATGTGTACTAGCAGCCCTCTGCAGGCCCTGCGGTCAGTCACGTGACCAGGCCAACGCAAATTCGGATCGATGAGGCCGTAATGAGACATCAAAGCAGCAGAGAAGATGCTGCAGCTGTGATGCAGCAGCGCCGCAGCCAAGATGATTCTCAGTGATTCTGGCATCAATGGTCCTGTTAGCTGTGGCTGCGATGGAGCCCATCTTTGGAGCTCATGTCGGTGACTGGGGCTCACGTGCATGTTTCACATTTCACATCTGGCTCCCCGCTTGTGGGATGAAACCTTTGATTTTTCGCGCTGAAGAGGAATCTCAGCGGAGCTCATTAAGAGGACTCGCGATGCGTTGTGGCTCCTCGGAGGAAGGCCTCGTGTGAAGTCGTGCGGTGGCCGCCGTGGGGAGCGTTCTCTCAAACGAGCTGCCTGGCAAGTCTGGCTTCATTTCAGACCTAAGACTGGCGGACATCTGGCTGCAGTAATCCTCCAACCACAGTCTTCTTCTAATCATGGAAACACACACACACACACGCGGCTTCACAGACTCTTCAGCCTTTTTGTTACATTCCATTGTTGTTTGACTGAAGCTGTGGATGCCTCCGACATGAGCGAGACGAGTGAATGGGAGCCAGGAGGGCAGATCGGCAGCGGAGGGAACCTGCTGAACCCTGAACTCCAGCTGATTATACGGCATTAGAGCCTGAACCTGGCTGGGCCCTCGCATTGTGGCTCCGTTCATATTTAATATGCTTATCCCATTCTCTGACATAAGTCTGAGCCATATGTTCATCCCAAGGAATTACTCAGACTCTAATTGCGTTCAGGCGACCTCGTGTCGGAGAGGATGGAGACGTCTGACGCATGTTTTTGTCGGATTAAAGCGGAATTTAATGAACACTTATTAAGCTCTTCCATTTTAATTCAGATGCCTCAATCTGAAGAATGTCAGTGATGGGTTAAAAATGATTCTTATTTTCCGTTCTGTCAAGACCTGTCAATCATCCCGGAATCTGCCGGGATCAACCGATTCACTTTTGTGATCCAGCGTCCTGCATTCTGCGTCTATTCCAGCAGGGGGCTCTACCGAGCTGATAAATAAATGGACTTCTGCTGCAGGAACAAACAGAGAAAGAAAGGAATGAGCTTCCCCACCGAGCAGAGCAAACGTGGGGAGCTGGGTGACATGTTTCATGAGCCGGTAGTGATGCCCAGCCTGCGGTGGGGAGGAGAGAGGCAGCCTGGGCCACACGTGACATGCACACGCGCCCCCGTTCCCTTGAGAAATCTGCAGCAAGAAATGATGGATGGCAAACAGCTGGTAGCAGCATCACTCTCTCACATGCATTCCTCTCCATCTCTTGCCGCTCTCCCGCTCCCCACACGTCCTTGGGTGTTTTATTTTACCCTTCTCCTCCTTTATTGTCATTCCCACTTTCCCCCCTTCCCACTCGCCACACGCCGTCTCCCCCTCGCCTCCTCCCCAGCCTTCTCCTCTTCACCGTGCGCCCTCAAGCTTCCTCACCATCCTTCCTCCTATCTCATTACCGCTCCTGTTCCATTCATCTGCTCCTGATTTTCATAATTACAGCTGAAGGATGGTTGTATGAACTGGAGTCAAATGACGTTTTGTCTGTTGAATGGCACGGCTTCGGCCCGCTCCTCTTCATCTCGCGTGGCTATTGTGCACATATTTAGCATTGTGAAGCATCAGAGGTCTTCGAATGAACTGACGCCGAGTGGCCCGAGCAGCCGCGCGGAGGAGTCCCGCAGAGTCGGAGAGCGCAAATTAAGGCTGACAAAGTCATGAATGTTTCATTGGCTCTGAGAGCCATGATTATTCATAGGCGTTAAAACATTCATTTTAAAACATTCCCCCGATTTTAGAGCAAAATCAGATTTTTCTGTGATGGCGTCGGCGGAGAGGCCGGACGCGCCCAAGTGGCCAGTCTCGCAACGGCTGGGTTCTGCTCAGGGTTTCTGCCTGGTGAAGTCGGCTTGGCCTCCCGCGCTGGCCTCCTCCTCAGAGAGCAGATGAAAGCGCTTGTTACCTCGTGAGGAGGATGGAGACGGCCTGGCAGCAGCTGGGTGCCTCAAGATCCCTGTCAGCCAATAACTATTGATAAGGGAGGAAAACGTCTCCATGGAGACGGGGCAGCTGCAGGTTCAGGGGCCCGCCTAGAACTGAAAGTTGTTTTCAGTGTTTTTAGGTGCATTTCACACAAGAACGCCTAAGTTTGTTAGGAAAAAGGCAGGAGTAGAATAACTCTTTTTCCCCGCAGTGACAGAAATCCGTGTCCGGCCAGGTGGGGTGGGGGAAGGGCCCGGGCACTTTGAGCGGGCTGTTCTGGCGGGAAATGTTAAATACCCGGGCTAAACAGCAAAGGTTGAATCAAGGAAAGAGTGGCTGTGTTGGGAGCTGCTCGGTCCCACGGACAGATGGCAGGAGCAGCGGCGGGAGGGACACACCAAGAGTGGGAATGGTGGAGGAGTCCGCCAGCCGCCAGTGGGGGCGTCAGTCCGCCCGAGCACGCGCAGTAATGAATGAAAAACAGGTTTGATTCAGAGGAAGATGAGTCTGGTTGGTGCCGGAGAGGAGCTCATGCATGAATTATCAAAGGCTGTGGCGAATTCCTGCAAGATCGGTGGATTAAAGGGATTCCGAGACTGATTACCAGTGACAGGTGGGAAATGGAGGGTCTGGATTTCTGGAGATTTCTGCCATGAAGCAAAGGAGTCAGTGAGGTGGAGAGGCAGGAACATTATGCAGGAAGAAAAGGGAAGGTGTTGATGCCAAGGGAGGGAGCAGAGGAGGGGTATTTTATTCTTACCACTATATGCTGCCGAAGTTTGGACACTATATTCTAAACGCTTTAAATTGGAACAACATTCGCGTCCTAGTTCAACGTCTGTCATGTTCCTTATGTCAGTGGAGCCTCTTAAACCGGAGAAAACACGTCGAACCGCGTCTCCTGTACTTTATGGAACATGTCTGCCTTCTCACCCTATTAGGGTAGTGAGGCAGGCACCAGCAAACCAATTTCCCATTCCATCCCAGCACCAATCATCCAGGTAGGAAGGACTTAAACACAAACGCCCTGGCTCTGCTGGATCTCCCAGGATTAGTCTCCTGCACACCTGAGTTGCATCAGACCGGCAGGTTCTGCTGGAGTGCTGCTGGACCAGGAGCCTCGTGTCACCATAATCCCGGAGAGTCGTTCAGAAATGATGGAGTGGAGAAGAAATGGACCAGTATTATAGCTGTCGAAGCCTCTGACCCGGAATTGTTATTGATGCTACAGGTCTGTTACCAGGAAAACAAAAGGGATTCTGTTTAGAGCTAAAATAATTATTCAAATAATTCAAGTAATTTAATTACTAAAAAGCTTTGTAACCTATTTGTGTGAAAGCTTCATTTAAATTAAATAAGAATGTTATGGATGCTTTTCAATAAGGTTAAGAGTGATGTAAAAGAAAACAAAGGTGCAGTGTGTGCAGTAAATTTCTAGTTCCATTGCTCCCTTAATTACCGGAATAATCGACCGGACACTCGATTACTGTTATAATGGTGTTTCTGAGGCAATGTCTGGCCATTTGCACCAACTTCAGAAGGTTCTGCGGGAGACGACGGGATTTCTGGTCCTGGGGGTGTCGGAACGCCCGATGGCAGATGCTGCCAGCGTCCTGGGAGCAGCTGAGGCTTCCGGCTTCAGATCCGAAGCTGCTCGAATCGGGAAGGACACCTCAGGCTGGAGGCAGACGCTCCCTGTGAATGCTGCATCCTGCATTTAAGGCGCACAATCGCATGTTTACAGGCTTGTTCGTGCTGCAGTTTGCTTTGGCCCCAAAAGCAGTGCCGTCAAATCGATTTGAACCGTCCCAAACGTCTGCGTTCCCACCAGTCACAGCGGCTTACGTCAACTCATCCTGCTTGTTTCTGTTTCCACAGATCGCTGCTGAAGGGAAGCCTCGGAGTCAGACCAGGCTGGAACAGATAACCGGTCAGGAGTCAGAGGTTGTCCAGAAGACGGAGTCGAGCAAGAACCGACACGCGTCCTCGGCCACCTGAGAGGACGCCGGTCTCGGGATGACTAATGGAGCAGGTCAGGCAGGTCTGTGTCTTCGGTCCGCCCCCGTCGCCACCAGCTCGCCTCCTTTCTTCAGAAGATTAAATTTTATATTAGAGGGTCACAAAAAAAAATACAGTAAAGCAAGATAAACAATATGCTGCTGTCGCTGTAGAGCAGCCAGCTTTATTGCTCCGTTTGTCACACTAACAAAACTGTTTTGAGAGCTTTATGGGGATGTTTAGCAGTTCCAGAGCAGCTTTTACTGGTTTGTTTTTGGAATCAAACTGGAACGCCCCCAGTTGTCCTAATCATGCTTGATTGTTAACCTTTCCAAAGGCATTTCCTTCTGAAATTTAGATGAGTTCAATGTACTTTCCATCTCTCTCTCACACACACCGTTGTTTTTGCTCTGTAGAGTGCATTAACCAATGGTCAGCCGTTAGAGCAGGCTCTCCGTGATTCATTCCAGTGACGGATGTTTTCCACCAGGCTCAGGAGCGATGATGAAAAAGAGCCCCTGAGATCATTAAAGCTCCATTGCTTTATGATTTGATGCTAACAGGAGATGTGGAGGAGCCAGGGGACAAAATTCCGGTTGTGATCTGGCCAGGACGTAGTAGGCTCATCCCATCAGCTGAGAGGCTGATGGGATGAGCTCAAGCCCCCCCTCCCTCGGTCTTCCGCTGCCTTTCCTGCTCTGTTTTCTCCAGGGCTCGTCTTTATTGACTCCACATCTCCGCGGAAGTTAATAACACACTTTCGGCCGTCGTCAGGCTGGCCTGTGGGTGTGTTGGGGACGTCCTGGATCCTGATTAGTCACACATACAGTCGCACGTTACTGGCACAACACCGGCAAGGCTTGAATATTCACGGCTCTGCTCGGAGCGGATGCACAGAGAGCTAAACGCCTCTCCAACAACGGCATCAGCCCGATGGCCTCCAGCTGCGGATCCAGCAGGTTAGCTCCATTTCATGTTGCTGGCAGCGTTAGCCAGGCTCCTTCATTAACATTCCCTTTGCTGCCTATTCTTCCAGCGCTGCCTCTTCCTCTCCTCCACGCTTCAATATCAAAGTGCAGAAATAAATAAAAAAGCAGTTGTAGCCTGCAGATTTCACGCGCCGCCAACATTAAAGCACGCTGGTGTGTTTTCGTCTCTGCTCCTCATGTGATTCTAATGTGCTTTGCTTGTCAATCCTCTGCTTGCTTTGCCAACATCCCACGTGATGCCCGGGGAAGTTTTCTCTGTTTTCACTCATCCTGTCGCAGAGGAGAAGAAAAAAGGTGGAACAGACGAATGAACGGTGGCTCCTTCTAAAGATGGACGTCACAAACTTCGAAAAAAGTTGTTAAAAAAGGACACTTTTCTTTCAACTGCAGCGAGACCCAGTGGTTGGTGTCCATCAGTGCTCAGTCAGGACAAACAGCCAGGTTCTGAGCTCAGTCGGCCAACACTGGCGCAGAGCGAGACGGGGACTCTCTGCCGCTCGTCCTGCCTGGTTGCTGTTACCATGACAACAGGCCAAACCCAGAGATGTATGCGGACGCTTGAGATTCTCCTTGTATTCATCCTCCGCTCGTCTTCTGTCCCCCTTGACCATCCTCCTTCACTCACCAACCTTCTTTCTCAAGCTTTAATTGCACCTCTGACCTCTTTCATCCCTTCTTCTGGGATTAAACTGGTCCTGCTGGGAGTCAGTGAAGCCGCTGCAGGATGGAAATGATAGTGAAAGGAGGAGGTTCTGCTGATGAAAACAGACAGTAGAAGCTGGCAGAGGCCGTAAAAGAGGTCGGAAACCAGGAAGCACAGCCAGAAAGTGACCGCTGCTGTTACCTGGTGACAGCAGGTAACCATCAGCTGGTCTGAAGGTGGAACCATCCGTGCCCCAGAGTCGGAGGCTTCCTGGCCGGAAACGGGCAGCCGTGCTCAGGCTGAGAGACCCTCAATGGTCTGAGAGGCCCTCAGCGAGGAGCTGCTGCTCCTCCACGTGGAGAGGGGCCTCTTCAGCAGCGTCTCCACAGAGATGGAGAGTCGGACGCACCGTGCTGCTCGTAGGTCCCTACTGAGGAGCTACCGGGAAGAGCAGCGGCCTTCTGACACCTGCTGTCACACTGCCTCCTCCTGCCTTTTCTCCCTCTCTCCCTTATTTATTCCCACCTCCCCCTTCTTCACTGCTCTCTCCTCCTCGTACAGGTTATATCGACTGTCCCTCCAGCTCTCCGCAAATGAAAGCATATTTCATCCAAGGGTGGAGTCTACAGTGGCCCAATAAACTGCAGGGCTTCCCCACAACTCCACCGCGCGCGCATGAGTGTGTGTGTGTGTAGGGGTGTGTGTGTTACCACATGTAAGACCATGTTAAAGCAGCTAGCCTCAAGGTTATACAAGATCTCATTCCAACACAAAATAAGGCAATTTGAAAACCAGAGGCCTGCTCTCCACTTGCTCTTCCGGCTTTGTTCCTCGGCTTTCTTTCCTTTTCTACTCTTCTCTCCTCCTCAGGTTATCCGCCTGCAGAGGTAGATACAGCAGCATCCCCATAGGCTTTCCCTCCTCTTCTTCTCCCACTTCTCGGCTTCTTTTGCTCTGATTTACATTCTTCCTCGTCTCCCAACTTCCCTCTCCTGAAAGCGCTTTTTTCCCTCCCAGATCTCTGAAGTTCCAGCGGTTGTAAGTTGAAAGAACCTAGACCATCTGGGGGGACTTGGAGAGAACTCCTGCTGCAGCCTTTCCCAGGGGGGCCCTCACTCTGCTGCTGATCAGAGGAAGAGGAGCTGTCTCAGGCGATTTGCTTTTGTCGTCCTCTTGCGTCCCGGATTGTGTTGCTGCAGATATTCGTTCTGGGGAACGCCCCCCCCCTGTTTCTCAGCAAATGCTACAGTAAATATCCTTGAAAGTCTCCATCCTTGGTAGAGTAAGATGTGTAGAATGATTCTTAAGTGGAATTTCTGAGAATCACCACACAAAATTCACCTTCAATATAGAATAGTGGTGGTTTTTTTATACAATCACTGCCAAACTATGCCAACTTTGAAAAATCATTAAAATCCAAATCATTTTTTTCCCCAGTAACTCCGATTCAGTAACTCCTCAGATTCTTTCAGCGTTAAAAGGATTTTGAGTGGATTAACTTTCCAACCAATGTCAAACAAACATGAGACGTGTCCTCGGGCAGACGAGGACCTGGGCCTAACTGGGAAGTGAGGACGACCACGGGACCCATTGGAAAGTGTGTCGGGAACATCCAGGCAGCTCGTGGCTCTCTGCTGCCGCACGATCGTTCTTTAGCCCTCCGCTAAACCCAGGAGGCTGCCCAGAAATGATCACACTGTTGCACCGATTTAGCAAAAGTCAGCCAGTTGGCAAGTTCAGGCCAACGGGCAGCAGGCGAGTAACCAGACAGGCCAATTAGCGTCCATCAGCTGGGAGGGTTGCAGCCACCCGTCAGAGGCGCGCCAGGCTCGGCTGCTTGCAAATCTGATCCCTCACAGATCGCAGATGAGGACGTGCGCATCATCTAATCTGACATAACAAGCTCGTCCCTGGTTGGACACACTGATCACAACCAGGAAGACACCAGTCCTCACAATTCCTTGGTTTCGTCTTAATTGAGCCGTTTTGTTTGGGGGTTTTTTCTCCTTCTGGATTAGCAACAGAAGAACCTTCAGGGGACAAACGTGACATTTGTCTGTGTGTGTGTGTGTGTGTGTGTGTGTGTGTGTGTATGCGTTCACACGTCAGTGAAAGCTAAGATGGAAAATTACAGATGTTTTTGTGCTGAAAGGGGCTGTCAGTCATTAAGATGGAAAACACGAACACAGCTCTGAGGTGTCACGGACGCCCGCCAGGAAGGCCGCCTCGGCGCGTGTCTCTCCACCTGATGTGTGTCCCTGACGCAGGATCAATAACATGATTGCAACTGTTGCATTCGACCCTTCTGGCGTTTCTCGTTTATATTCAACGTTTCCATCACTGCTCCTCCGACCTGCAGTCACATAGAAACCAGTGAAAAGCACCAGGAGGTGGAGGAGCAGTCAGAGCAGGAGTGAAACGGTGTTTATCATCTTTTGTTGCACAGTTTTCCTGTAAAACCAATCAATGGCAGCCCGACACTGTTAACAGCACAAATAGAATGGTGGTCACATCTGCGCTGGTGCTGCTGGGAGCCAGCTATGATGGAGGCGTCAGGACGGAGTCAGAAAACAGGACAATTTGCGATCCAGTAATGCAGAAAGTCTCTGCTAATGGCCGCGTGACGTATCAGCAATCAACAGCAAATTACACTTTTTCAGTTGTTGATGGATTCTGAAGACACAAAAGCTCAATTTTAGTGAAAAGGACCAGAGATTTTCTGCGGTTCCTAAGTGCAGGTTTGAGAAAAAGCTTCATTGTTGTTCATGGAGGGAACATTTAGCCAGGATATATACTTGTACGTGTGTTTATCTTTGTTTTAACTGTCTTGGAAAGTCACAACCCTTTTAGAAAAGACCCCCTGAAATCAGGCTCACAGAAGCCTCCAGAAAGACGCTAACCAATGCTAAAACATGCAGAAGCAGTCAGGCAGCAGCGTCTGCGATGCTCTGCTCCCCTCCTGCCTCCGTGTGGCGTTCAGGGTGTGCAGTAATCCCCAGTGGTGGCTCCAGTTCATTGCTCCAGCTGTCTGTCAGCGGGAAAGTCAATGAGCGGCTGTGCCGAAGCACCTTTAGCGTCGCAGACAGCTCCCCCTGCCATCCATCTCCCTGACACACTCCGGAGCTCCTCCCAGTGCGGATCTGCTGAGCAGGCGTCGGGTTTTTCCCAGTTCCCAGTTCCCAGTTCCTTGCTGGTGCACGGTCCCCATCTGGGACGAAGCCCAGCACTGAGCTGGACACCTAATGGAAGGTTTCAGGGGCGTGAGAGTTCGTTTATGGCACACAACGACCACCTGCTGTCACATTACCCGTCTACTGAGACCCCAGTAGCATAATTCACAGATGCATGATGGGTCATTATGTTGCTGCTTTCGGGGCGCTGCGAGCTACTTTCATAATTTGCAGTAACGATCACCTTTTGAAGGTAATTGGCTGTAATGGTAGTTTCATTTTAACCCCCCACAGAGCACCTTTCCCCTCTGTTTACCTTCACGTGACCTCAGCCCTAAGTTTGGGCTTCTCTTTTCCCAGTTTGATCGAAACTTTCCCATTTTTGACATGTTAGCGGCTAAAATCTGCAGAAGTTTTCACCTCCACTGCTCTCTGCAACCGGTTTGAACTGGTTTAATAACCTCAACGATGCCTCAGTTGTAAATGTTTACACCGTGGAAACGTTCAGGCTTGATGGACAGATTCCTACACCATCAGGCTAACTGGAAGCTAGCTCAAAACTAGCTGCAGCCTCTCAGAGTAGCTTCACTAAGCTACATTGTTAAATGGTACAGGCTGTTGTAGTTGCTTCTGCATGTGCAGCAATTCAACACCAGCAACAGCGAGAGGAAGATGTGCGTTTCTCTCCGGCTAGCAGATGGTTTTCCCCTCATTTCTGTGACTGTCTGGGCACGCACGTGGAGGTAATCCTGCCTGATGGAAAACCAGTCTCAGTCAGGAAGGCCAGCGTCTGCCCGCTGAGCCTTTAATGAGAGCGCAGCGATTGCAGCGACACTCGGACTTCAGTCGGCCGCCGCTGCGGGAAAAGGCTGATAGTTTTACAGTTGTCCCACGTCTGAGGGTCAGGCGCAGCCTCAGTCTGCGCCTGACCCTCAGATTTGCATTTTAACAAGTGGAGCGGCCGCCAGTGAAGCTCCTCTGACGGCTGGCGAGCAGAGAACCACGCACCAGCGCGACCCCGGTGTCTGCAATCTCCCAGTAGTTCATCCCAGAGGCTCCCAGGCTCTGGAAAACCGCTCTGAGGCTGAACCCTTGGAGGAACCGCAGGTACGCTGCAGCCGTCCACCGGGCAGGCCAGACGCGTCCACAAGCAGACAAAGAAACCGTCGCATCCGCGTCTGGACCAGGCGGCAGGTGGAACACGCAAAACGCAGAATTTGGGTCGGAAATTAATGCTCAGCTAATCGTTAGCTGATAGAAGAAGCGAAGAAGCTCCCTCAGGTCAAAGGTCAAACAGGCACCAAACGCTGGTCGGCAGTTACCACACTCTGACTCTTCTTGAGAAGGATCTTTTGAATTTGGTCTTTTATTGTGTTTTAGTCACATTTAGGAAGATTTAGATCAAAGAAATCTCATCTTCAACTAAAAGGCGTCCTCTTTCTGCCACAGCTCAGGCAAATTCCTGGATTTTCATTCCCCAAAACGCGCTCCCCTGCGCCTCTGCCTCAATTTCACGGCAGAGCGGAAGATAATGAAATCATTTCTTCTCCTGTAGATTTGTTTTTTTTCATTGTTATTTCTTTCAAATCAATTTTAAATCATTTCACACAATTACAAAGAACCAAAGCGAGCCGCCTCATCGGCCCGTAATAAACCCAAAATCACACTTGTTGGTCACAAATCACAAACGTGCAGCGAATCAGTAAAACACACACACGCACACACACACACACACACACACACACACACTTTCCAACTTCTGGTTAGAAAATGTTTGTTTTCTTTGTAATTATGTGAAACGTCCCAGTAAACAGTCTTCCTCTGTTTCACATCTCCCCAGGGTGAACAGCTCGCCCCCGAGTGGCGGGTTGCAGTACAGCTCCTCTCCTCCTCCTCCTCCTCCTCCTCAGCCACAGAGGTCAGAAAAGACCAGACTGCTCTTCATGCTCGCATAAAACAAAGGTAAAAACAGCCAGTCAACAGTCAGAACATGCACCTGAAAGCTTCTTCATCCTGCTCGCTGGTGCTTGAAGTACAAACCAAAATGGTATGGGTGTGTGTGCGTGCACGTGTGTGTGTGTGTGTGTGTGTGTGTCTGTCTGACGCTCAGAGACGTCTGAAGGCCTCTCGTTGACCAGCAGCAGATGAGCTGGCTGCAGACACCTGCCATCCATTAACCTGCGCCAGGCGGCCATTACTCACTGTCTCGTACTGGCAGACGTGAGCTGTGACAACCTCCGCTCCAGTTTCAGGAGCCCCAGGGGTGAAAGGAGGGACCTCCGGAAGATCTCAGGACATTCCTCAGCCTGTGGCCCCTGGGGTGGCCCTAACTGGGAGTCCAGCTGGTGGAGTTCGTGTAGCTAACGTTGCAGACTCGGACACTGAAGGAGCTCCAGTGGCACCAAGTCAGGCGCGGCGGCAGAGACAACCTGGTCTCTTCCTCTGTGAGTCTTTTATTCACTTTTTCAAGAGTCCGATGTGAAGCCGGTCAGCATCTAATCGCTGCTGGAACACATGATGAAGATGAATCATCTTTCTTCGTTTCAGGGTGAGCTGGAGACACGCGCCATTTCTCCTGGAACAAGCTGTGTCTTCAGCAGAGACTGTTTATCGATCACAAAATGGAGGAATCCGAAGTTTGTGCTCTAAAAGACTAAAGTTTCCCTCTTAAAGCAGTGTTCAGGTAAGGGAGACGCTGCCGTGCCCGGCTCCAAGGCGTGTGCGTGTGCAGCTTCTCGGCCATGACGTCAGCACAACTGGATCTCCCCCTTCCTCCTCGCGTCTCCGCGCGTGCACGCAACCCTCGGAGGCGCGTCGCTACGTGCCCGGTTTGGAAAGCAGCGGCGTGAGGAGGAGGAGGAGGAGGAGGAGGAGGAGGCGGAGGAGGCGGCCGCGTCCCGCGGGTGCATGGATGGCAGCGGGAGAGCTGCTCTCTCCGCTGCTCCCCGCGGGTCCGCGAACGCAGCGCGACGCCACAACCGAGGTAATTAGCGCCTCTGGAGCCGGAAGCGGCGCCGCGGACGGCGCGCCCCGCTCCCCACGCCGGACGTCCCCGTCCTCCACGGTCCCTGATCTCACCGGGAGGCTCCTCAACTCACAAGGCCCGTTCACTGGGAAGAAAACACGCGCGCGCGCGCGCGCAGCACACACACACACACCTGCGACGGTGGGAGTGGGATAAAAATAGCACCCGGCTCCACTGGGAACCACAACCGCGTGAGGTCCCGGTGGGAATTCTGGCCGTGATATTTAGATCAGGGTTCGTCTGACAGTTCAGTCGTGAACTAGAGAAACTGAGGAGACGCAGAGATTCTTCACCTCTGCTCACAGGGTTGTTTCTGTGTGCCACGTAAAAATGAGGAGCGGCTGTTTGGCCCCGATTCTAATCGGACGGAGCCAACACACTCTTCCTCTCCCTCTCTCCGCCATCAGCCCAGCTCTGTCTCTCATCCCTCCTCTTTCTCCCCCCCCCCCCCTCTCTCTCTCCCTCCGCTGGAACGCGCGGACCTCCGCCGCTGTCCAGGGATATTACTCCAGCTCTCCGCGTCCGTGCTCGCTGCAGAACGGACCGCGGGTCCACGCACCGCCCTCCGCGCCGGACGCAGACCACCGACCCGGGTAAGACGCCACGGAGACCCCGCCGCGCCGCTGGTGCCAGCGTGCGCTCCGGAGACGCACGCGTGCTCTCCGGACGCATGGTGGCTGTTTGGACGGGTCCGGCCCGGGTCCTGGAGCGGAGCAGAGGGTTCGGGTTCCAGAACCTGCTTTTACGCGTGGGTCTGGGTGAAAACACGAGAGCGCAGGAGTTACGGGCGGAAAGTGGCGGAGGAAGAAGGGTGGAGGTATTTGGGTGAATTCTCACTTTGCTCTGGCTCCAGAATTCTTGAATTGCGTGAACTGGGTCTTGCTTATCTTCCGGTGTTTGTTTTGGCTCCGGGCGAGCGGAGCGACTGCTGCGTGGCTCCCCGCGGACCCCAGACCCCGGGCTGATACGCTCAGACGTGGGGAGGAGGCAAAGGAGCTGCTCCGTGCCAAAGGGTGTGTACGCGCATGCTTTGTGCGTGTGTGTGGTTGTGTGTGCGCGCGCTGAGCGGGACGGACGCGGCTGCGTGCAGCGGTGGAATGAACGTGGGCAGAAAATGTTGATGAAAAGAGGTGTAACATTTGCCCCTTCAAGTGGTACATCAGCGGAGACAGAGGAGCACAGGGGCGGAGGCGGGCGGGTGCATGGGTGCATGGGTGCATGGGTGCATGGGTGGGTGCGCTGGGCCCCTTCCGAGTTCTGCAACAGCAGCCCCGCTCAGCTGAGTGCGCGGACGGAGAGAATAAAGCGGCGGGAGAAGAATAGACGAAGCAACCGAGGAGGGGAAGGTTAGAGCCGGGTGGAGGGTGTGTGTGTGTGTGGGGGGGGGGGAGGTGTGTCCCACACCGGCGCTTTCCGTTTGATTTATCGCCTCTCCAATGCGCACTGACGCGCAAAGCTGCGGGCGCTCGGCGCTCTCGCTGTCAGCCCGGCGACTCGTCACGATTATCTTAACCGTCGACCCATCTGGCCACCGGTAACACCGTCACCCTCTCCCCCCACCCCCACCCCTCCGTTTGGACCTGGACCGGCGCACCAAGCGTGCACGCGCCCAGACGTGCAGAACGTTTGTTATCGTCAGCGCCTGATATGTTAGGATTTCAAAGACCTTCCTCCTCCTTCTCCTCCTCCTCCTGGTCTTGGTGGATAAACAAGGTGGATAAATTGCTTCCCTCTTTCGGTGGCGCGTGCGTGACTCACGCGGCCGCGTCGTGCCAGGGTGGAGGCCGGAGCGGCGCTGCAGGCTGCCGGGAGCAGCGCCAGCTCGGGTCGGCCTCGGGGCTGGAGCAGAGCGAAGAAATCCGGTTTCTGGGCTTCTCCATAAACCCTCCTTCACGACTGAACAACAGGTGCAACAGGTGGAGGTGGAGGGTGGGGCAGGTGGAGCCGGCCCTCCGAGGAGCGTCCGACCAAAACCTGCTGGAAGATTGGAATCAAGACAGGGGAGAGAAGAGGGAGAAGGAAACAGAAAACTCTATCTGAAGGTTCCACAAAGGCGAACTCAGTTCAGAGCCCTTTAATCTAATAACCAGCGGAAGTAAAGCTGCTGAAAGCAGAGCTAATAAGAATTCCTAATGAGTTCTGAGACAAGCGATTAGCCATTAAAGCGCAAGGACACGGACGAAACGCATAAAAGGACAAAAGTCTAATTAAGTTCATAAAGGAAGGGAAATAAAACACTTGCTGCTTCTTTTAAACGAGGAGTTTGGGGGAAACTAGTTTTTCTTCTCTGGGACCAAAGTCCGGGCCGGGTCGGGGGCCAGGTGAGGGGACCCCCGGGACCCCCAACAAGAGGACGGCACCGAGCCGCCGACAGCGGTGAGAAACCTCAGGTACAAATGAGGACCGAGGCCCAGCAGAGGCGGAACTAGAAGGCGGGGCCGTGGAACCCCCCCGCGTTCCGCCTGGAACTGCCACGCCGGGCTGGGCCTGGCGCCAACCTTCTCCCCACCCGTGTGACTCCGCTCCTGCCTCCCCCCTCGGCCTCCCCCGTGGCTCCGGAGCGCCTCCACGCCGCCTCCTGTCTCATTAAACCGCCCTCCCTCAGCTTCAGCCCGCCTCTGCGCCCTTTCCAGGCTGCTGTTTTGAGCAGGCGTCCCGCCGCGCAGACGCCCGTCGCTGCGTTGACACGTCTCTAATTGACTCCGCTCCGACTGCTACGTCACGGACCGAACGGGTGATGGATCGACGGCCTGTTGGGCTGCACATCTGTCTGATGTTGACGGTTGCTATGGCGGCAGCATCGCGGAGGCAGCAGCTGGAGTCGGGCCGGGCGCAGGGTTGGCTCCTGGACACCATCACCGGGGAGATGGACAGGAGACACGGCCACGCTGTCACACCGCCGCCCGCTTTTGTTTCTGCGCTCTCATCTCCTTTCTTCAGGAAAGAGGGGAGGACGGAGGATGGATGGCAGGACCAGCTCTGCAGCAGCGCTGCACCGGGAAGGAAAAAGGTTTCGTTGGGATGAATTCAAACAAAAACAAGAGGAGGAGGAGGAGGGGAGAAAGAGGGATTCATCAGCTCATCGGTGGCTCTGAAATGTGGACGTGTTTTATGTGACGGTGGTCCAGGTTCAGCCTGGGGGGCTGGAAATCGTCCAGTTTCCGGAAGCATCCCAGCAGGACGTCAGCTACTGATGTCACCTGGCGGCCTGACTCAGCGTTTTAAAGCAGCCCTGCAAAGGCCTTTGAGTGTGTGATACACCTGCGCGCCTTTGCCCTGTCAGGAGCAGCGGCAGGGTGCTGGATGACGCGCAGGCGTACGTTACTGCGCCGTCCCGCTGGGATATGAGGTGGTAGATGGTGACAAACCATCTTTGCAGAAGCCTCGCAGGCGGCGCTGAGCCAGCGCGCTGCTCAGACGCTTTCATGTCCTCCAGCCGCCAGTCAGGCTGGGACTCGCTGCCACGCGCTCCAGGTGAAACTGCTCTCATCCGGTGCAACCAAAGTTGCCTCTTTCCAGCATTTCTGGGTGTGTTTCTCACGTTTTCGCTCTTGGAAAAAGTGGTTTTCAAAACGCTAATCTGCAGGGCTGAAATAAAGGAGCTGCTGAGGGTTTTGCAGGAAGATAAAAGGTCTGGGCCAGCGTTTGCGTCCAAAGCCTTGGTCGTGGCGGACGTGGTCCCACGGGAACCAGGTGCTTACAAAACCCCAAAGGGGTGCAAAGTGGCGGAAACCTCAGGAAAAGCTTGCTAGCTTAGCGTTAGCATCAGGCAGAGGGAGTCACAGACTCGAACAGACTTGGACTGCTCACTTGCTGACCTTGGCACTAATTCACGCTTCGCATTCTCTCTCTTCTGCAACCTCGGAGAAGATGGATCCCAAAATCCGGGAAGATTTCCACGCTGCCTTTCAGCCGAAAACGGCAGAAAACACGACAAAAGCGATCAGGAATATAGGCCGATTGGCGCTGAAACGGAACGGTGACATCCGCCTCAGCCACTTCTGTTAGTACAGCCAAACACACGTGAAGCGATCAAAGAGCGAGATAAGGCTTCATTTAAAAGAAGATTGAAGGTCGGAAGAAGAGAACAGACACGAGAGTCCGCAGAAGCCTGATGGGTGGTTGCTGAGCCGTACGCTAAGAAGGCGCTAAAAAGCTAAAAATAGCGCCGAACGGGCGCCATCTTCCTGTCATATCCTTCCTTCTCATCTCCGTCCGTGTTTGTGGACGGACTTAGGAGTGTTTGCTCGTCCCTCTGATCTAAACATAGCTGCCCGCCGGCTCAGCGGGGGGCCTCAGCTTTCAGCGGCCCCGGCGGGCCCCGGCCCCGTCCAGGACCGACGGGCACGAGGCTCACGCACGGCCGCAGTCTGGAAGAGGGGACCGCAGCGGGCCAGACGGGACGCGTAGGTCCCCTGAACGATGTCAAAGGTCAGTACAAAGTGAGAGTGTTTAAAGGAGAGCTGGTCCCAGAGAGGAACCCGGCTGCTTCCGAAACGGTGGGATTGATCCCTGCAGAGAGGAGGCGGAGCCTCGGGGTCCCGCCTCACACGATTTCACTCCCAATTGTGGCGATCGAGCTGAGTGACGGGTCTGAGTGAACGACAGGAAAGAGAGCGAGACGCTTCGAAGCGGAGGACGGCGAGGAAACGAAGCTGACAGGAACTCTGTAAAGAAAAGTGGCTGATTGACATGCAGCCGAGGAGAGACGGAGTCACGCGGACCAGTGTGTGTGTGTGTGTGTGTGTGTCCACCAGGGGTGTGATATTGATGACAGGAAAGGTCAGAGGCTTAGTAACAGCTTTACTGAGGCAGACAGCAATTAGAGCTATCGACACCGTGTGTGTGTGTGTGTGTGTGTGTGTGTGTGTGTGTGTGTGTGTGA
>CAAE01015100.1:82887-117814 GCA_000180735.1 Tetraodon nigroviridis | reverse complement strand
TCCTCCCGCTCCTCCTCCTCCTCCCGCTCCTCCTCCTGCTCCTCCTCCTCCTCCTCCCGCTCCTCCTGCTCCTCCCGCTCCTCCTCCTCCCGCTCCTCCTCCCGCTCCTCCTCCTCCTCCTCCTGCTCCTCCTCCTGCTCCTCCTGACCCTGCCTCGCTGCTGACGCTGCCACAAACCCGCCGTCAGTCCTCTCGGAGCGGCCGCTGCCGGGCTCGTCTCCGGGTCCGCCTCGGCCGCTTTGGCTCCATCTACCTGTCAGGAGCCGAAGCGAGGCGGTTCTCGGCCCGAACACTCCGCTGTCACTCAGTTCAAAAGCTGAATCCGTCATCCAAAAATAAGCCGAAGTCCCGTCATCGGCCTGGAACTGACGCACGCCAACAAAAAGTGCTTTTTATAGCAGCTAGAGCCGCCGAGGTAGCGATTGAGGAGAGCTGGAGATTAGAGGACGACAGAAGTGAGAGCGACACATTTAAAATAAAGAAAAGAATAAATAAAGAGACCCGTTTCTGCGCAGCGTGAAGCGCTCAAAGCTCCGAGAGGGTCGGCCAGTAATCGGTGGACGAGTCCCTGAATTAGACACTCAATCACAATCTCTGCTGAGGGATTTGAGGGAGAACTTCAGTTTGGTTGAGTCCATCTTCCATCACACCGGCGTGAACTTCGGGCTGTTTCCCACCAGGCAGAGCCTCTCTGGTCATTATGCAAAGAATCAAATACATCATTTTAACGGACGTGTTTGTTCAGTGGTTTGAAGCCTAAACTAAAATCCCATTCAACAATTTTTAGATCTTTTTTTAATTAAAAATCGCTGAATTTTTGCATTTCAAGTAAGAGTGCACGTCGCCATCCTGCCTTTCCATAGTTTAACAAGTGTTTCGTGTGTATTTCTGCAGGTAGTTTTATGCGCTCCGAGAGGCGGTCGGCGAGGCTGCAGTTCTCCGGCCTCGCCGTAGGGGGCAGTAGTCAGCGACAGAGCTTGTAACGCTACTCCGCAGCTGCAGAGTAAGAGTCGTGGCGAAATTGCAACAAACTTTTCCGCTTTTTTTGGAAGTAATTGGACAGTTTAGGAGATTTCTAACTTTTGATCACATTGACATGTGGCTGACAATCCGTGGTTACAGTGAGCAAATTGACCTCAGTAAAGGTAAGACTTTATTAATTGTGTTTTAAAGTGTGAAATGCTGATCTGAGGTACCATGAGCTGTTGGAGAGTGTTCTGGTCGTTCAGTGTGGCTCTTTTGTTTTGGCGTCGCCGACAAATCGGTATTTCTAGATCAATGTCAAGAGAGTCGGTACTGATTTAACTGGCAGTTATATTTCATCCCACCTGACCAGGGCGGTTATCATGGATGCACCTGCACCAGCAAAGTTCATGGGGATCCTTCAGTTTTAAATAACCCCTCCTCAAAAGTTTGGACTAAAAATGTGGGATTGAAAACAACAACATTAACAACAACCCAAAAGAGGAGCCACTGTTTGTGCTCGTTATTAACGGGTTTTGTCAGGAAAGCTCTCTGGAAATGGGGCCCTGCCAGCCTGATTTTACACGTCTACCAACAGGCCGAGACCCTGCTGTAGCTGTGATTCATGAGTGTACCGGCAGGAAGAGCCGCGCTCCGGCCCAGCCAGGCTGCCAGCCACTGGCCCACGATGGCTCCGCACCGTCCCAGTATAATGAACCATCTGCTTCACCTGTTGGGCCTCCCGCGGTGCCAGTGCTGCTTTCCTGGCATTGACGACGCCAGTAAATTTAATTTCACAGAGACGATTTAGCAGCTCTGGAAGTCTGACAGTATTTAATCATTTAGAGAAACCTGCTTTTTTGCGTCACCGATGTTACCAGTTTACCTAAACCAGTTTATTCTGCCTCATTGCTCTGTTGTTGACCGCCAGCTTGCATTGATTTATTTCTGGATGATTCCTTTGCATTTCAAGCACCATTTGACCCTTTTAGCTTAATTTTTCTGTTTTTCACCAAATATGACACATATTAAGTTTGCCAGCCTTTAATGGTGAACACCAACATCTGCGTCCAACTGTCCAAATATGGCTTCAGCCAGGAGGCTTGGCCCACTGGAAACCGTCTCCCGTGGGTTGTTAGTATTTTCCTAATAAGCAGATGTTTTTAATTGTCAAAAGCTTGTCGGTGAATTTAACCCGGGACGGAAGCCGCCCTGAAGTCTCGCTTCAGAAGACATTCACAGCAACAAATGCCGAGGGAACGCTTTGCCTGTTGCCCGTTGTCTCCCTTTGGTGCTGAAACGCTGTCTGGCTCCGCCCCCTGAGGTTTTAATGGCGGGCTTATCTCTCGCCTGCACACAGGCGTTGCTCTTGAACTCCAGTTTGTTGGCACGTGCGCGCACACATTCCTTTTCCCCGTCCAGTCGTCTCTCGCTCCCTTTGTTTGCTGAAATCTGCAGCCGCGAGTTCTGAAAGAGGCTTATCGCGGCAAACTGACCCCGCTCAGAAAGGCAGCGCCAGTCAGAGGAGGATCTGAGCCGCGGTCACCGGCCTGAATGCATCAGGACCAGGAATTGAACCTGGGACCTCTCGCACCCGAAGCGAGAATTACACTCCTACGCTGGAGGTGGGCAAACTGAGGCCCGGGGGCCACATGTGGCCCGGTAAACGATTTAATCCGGCCTGCAGAGTTTTGGCAGTCATTTCTCCAGAAGCCAAAGGCCTAAACAGCGATCCCTTTGTTAGGCTCCAGTTTAACCAATAAGATGAGACAGTCATTTCCATTTTCCCTGAAAAGTGTGACCCCGCTGGCGCGGAGGGCTGACTGCACACGTCTGCGTTCGCGCCCCGGCAGGCTGGTGGCCTGTCCAAAGTGTCTCTCTGCGTTTCACCAAATAGGCTTTAGCTGCCCGAGACCCTTAAGAAAGCGGAAGCAGAGAGTCGGCGGGAGCATGAATAAATGAGGGCTGATGGGTGACGGGAAGTTTCCAAGGCGCCTTTGTCCGAGGTGCTGCGAGACGTTCACGGCCAGATGAGCGCGGCGATGGCCGACATCTGCTCTCAGCGCCCAGACGCGCAGCTGTGACAGATCAGCGCAGCGAGGAGGGGAAGACGTGGAAAACTGGATTTTAAAAGTTTAACAGACGAGTCTGAAGAGTCTGAAAGTTTTTAAACGACTGGCAGAGCGTCAGAGTTTCCTAAAGAGCATGAAGGCAACGCCGGGAAATTCCTGCAGCGCTAATAAAAGTGAATAAGCAGGAAAGTCTCTGAAATAATCTGTTTACCTAAACTAGAACAAATCCACTACCTGTAATCTGATTACATCTGAGTCTGCAGCCCTGCAGGGTGTGTTGTTCTACCAGCCACAATGTCCTCACTTTGCTAGTAGAATTTGTATTTTTGTACTGGAAATGTGTGGAAAGTACAAGAACACACACACGCAGAGGATCCTGGGACCGACATGTTTTCTCACTTCTGCAGGATGGCAGATTCATTGCTCTTTCATTCCCAGCTCAGCACCGCGCGACTCGCTAAATATTCAGCGCTAAACGCTTTATCGTCGGCACGCTAGCGCGTCTGTGCCTGGAGCCGACACGGCGCCCCTGAAAATAGAACGACAGCAGCGGAGGTTTGGGCTGAGCCGAAGCTGCGCTCGGCATCCCAATGTGGGCCGACGCCGCGTCCTAGCGGCGTTTCCGGCGGTGAGGAACGGCCGCCGTCCCGCCGTGCAGACAAAAAGGCCGTTTGTCTCGGTTAGCTGCAGTTCAGAGGGAAAGCTAAAGCGCCAAATAGAGGTCCCGGGTTCAATTCCCGGACGAGGCCTCCTTGTGTGTTGAGTTGCCAGTGGAGGTGACCTCTGACCTTTCTCCGAGCTCCGCGGGCCTCTGGTCAGTCTGGACGGCCGGTCATGATAAATCCTCAGTCCTTCTAATTCAAATCAGTTTTGTTGATTTTTATGGCGCCTTTGACAGTAAAAGTGGTGCGTTACCAGGCAGAAAGCCAGAGCCTGAACCCCCGGTTACCGCGGTAGCGAGGAAAAGCTCCGGTTCACGTCTGTCACCACCGACGTGCAGCAAAGCCTCTTTTCTACTCAGCATTCAGCTTCTTCTTCTCTGGCTGACAGCAGCGTCAAACCAGCAACCCTCCACCGGCCACGTTGGGCCTGAGCTGGGAGCCGGGGTGGGAGGCGGGAGCCGACTCCCGTGTTCCCTGTCCCTGCGGTTTCAGGCTCCTTCCGCCCTCAGGGGCCAATTTGCCTTAAACATTTGAGAGCTGGTAATTGAGCCCTAATGCTGCTTTAATGAAGGACATGATTCACACGTCCGCTCGCATCCTCTCACGCTTTCACAGCCTCTGTTGACAGCCAGCGTCTCAGTCCGACATTTACACTGTTTTGACAGATGACACTAAAATGCACATATTAAAACACACACACACACACACACCCACACACACACACACACACACACACACACACACACAGCGGCTGTCATGGGTTTATCTCAGGTGTATAATTGATGGAGACAAATTCAGAGCCATAGAGAGTCGCTGTTAGTGACACAGAGACAAGCACACGCAGAATACAGAGCAGGCTCCGCTGCCGTGTGTGTGTGTGTGTGTGTGTGTGTGTGTGTGTTGTCTCTATGCGTGCGTGCGTGCGCGTGTTGTCTGACGTCTCGTATTAAGCATTAAGCTAGCTTTAAAATGCACAGGGATGTATGAGTCACATTGATTAGTCAGCCTGGTGTGTTAAATCAGCCCAGCTTTGTTGGTATGCTGTGTGTGTGTGTGTGTGTTTGTGTGTGTGTGTGTGTGTGTGTTAGTCAAGTTGTATGATGGTGATTTTCAGTATTACCCTGTTATAATCTTTTTCCTTTTTATCTTTCATCTGGAAAGGAGGTAGAATGCAGAGTGACACGCACACACACACACACACACACACACACACACACACACACACACATATTTACATTATTATATTTTATAATTTTAAAAAACTATAAATACTAGTTCGAAAAAAAATTTAAATACTAAAAATTAAAAAAATTGTAAAAAAAAAAAAGTTTTTGTGTGTTAAGAATATAACAAAAAAAACAAAGTTTTTATAAAAAAAAAAATATGGTTTAAAAAATTTTTTAAAAAAAAAAATACAAAATAGAGATGTTAAAAAAAATAAAAAAAATATAAAAAATATAAAAAAATATAAAAAAGATATGATAAAAATTTAGTATATGTTAAAAAAAAAATATAAAGAAAAAAAAAAAAAAATTCAAAAAAAAAAAAAAAAAAATAGAGAGGAAGTAAAAAAAAAAAAAAATTTTTTTTTTTTTTTTTGCCTTTGACATTAAAAGTGTTTGTTTTCAGTGAAAAAAAAAAAAGCCTGAACCCCCCCCTTCCCCCGCTGCGGGGGGGAGGCCCCGGTTTATCTTTTTTTATCACCCACGGGACGAAAAACCTCTTTTTTATTCTAAAATTACATTTTTTTTTTTTTTTTTTATCAGAAACGTGAAACCAAGCAACCCCCCCCCCGCCCCCGTTGGTCGTGATGTGGGGGCCGGGGGGGGGGGCGGGGGCCGACTCCCCTGTTGCCCTCGTCCTCCTGTTTTAAGGCGCCTTCCCCCCTCAGGGGCCAATTTTCCTTAAACATTTTAGAGCTTGTAATTTAGCCCTAATGCTTCTTTAATTAAGGACATTATTCAAACGTCCGCTCGCATCCTCTCACGCTTTCACACCCTCTGTTGACAGCCAGCGTCTCAGTCCGACATTTACACTGTTTTGACAGATGACACTAAAATGCACATATTAAAACACACACACACTATCTATCAATCACCCACACACACACACACACACACACACACACACACACAGCTGTCATGGGTTTATCTCAGGTGTATAATTGATGGAGACAAATTCAGAGCCATAGAGAGTCGCTGTTAGTGACACAGAGACAAGCACACGCAGAATACAGAGCAGGCTCCGCTGCCGTGTGTGTGTGTGTGTGTGTGTGTGTGTGTGTGTGTGTGTGTGCGTGCGTGCGTGCTCGTGTTGTCTGACGTCTCGTATTAAGCATTAAGCTAGCTTTAAAATGCACAGGGATGTATGAGTCACATTGATTAGTCAGCCTGGTGTGTGAAAGCAGCCCAGCTTTTGTTGGTATGCTGTGTGTGTGTGTGTGTGTGTGTGTGTGTGTGTGTGTGTGTGTTAGGCAAGTTGTATGATGGGCAGGTGCAGTATTACCCTGTGAGAAGCTGGGTCCTTGTTAGCGGGCATCTGGAAAGGAGGTAGAATGCAGAGTGACACGCACACACACACACACACACACACACACACACACACACACACACAGATTGACATTCTGACAGGTTAGCCTGTGCCCTCCGTATCACTCGGCTGTGGATAAATTCTGTAAATCCGTCACACTTTCACCCGTTGCTCAGCACACACGGTTGGGCTGAATCAGGCAGCACACGCTCCTGGTGCTGCTCTCACCTGATGGCTCCCTCGGGGCCACACATCTGAACCTGCGCTTGTATCCTGGTAACTGGAATTCAAGTTTTCACCATGGCTACACGGAAGGAGCACAGGAGCGCGTTAGCGTGCCAGCGTTGGCTTTGAAGGCAACGGTGGGAGCACATGTCCACACGCTGCCTGGCTCGTGACAGCGCGCCATCTGCGCACGTGAGGAGCTACCAGCGTCGGGGGGAGCCGCCGTGGCGCCGGGCCGAGCGTGGAGGCCCTCCCTGGGCTTGGCTCCCACCGCCAGGCCCCCGTCTGGCTCCTGCCCCCCCAGATCTGCGAGGTCTGGGAGGGCAGGCAAACCCCGCCAGAAGCTAATTGAATGTGGATTAGTTTGACTGGCTGTTTTTGCAGACTGTTTCTGGATTCTTGTTGTTCTTCTTCACGTCCTTGGGGCCCCCAAACTCTGCCATTCTGAAGCCAGAACCATCTGGCTCCTCCAGGACCTGGGCCAGAGCGGCGATGCCTCAAGGCGTTTGCATCCAAAACAGGCGTTCGCTGGTCTTGCTGGCTGTGCAGATGTTGTATGTGTGTGCCCAGCACACACACACACACACACTTCCACCCACGCTCTTCATTTCCTTTCTTTCTCTTGCTTTTCACCTCACCTGTTACTCTGGTCCGGCTGGTCGGAGGTGGGCGGGGCTACGTCTGCTCCCCTCTGATTTCCAGGTGTTTTTCCTCCACCAGGAAGCCTTTTCGATTGTGGTTCCTGCTTCACCGTCCTCCACCTGACTGCTCCCAGTCCTGCTGCTCCTCCTCTTCCTCCTATCTGTTGCAGTAATTGAATCCTCAGCAGCACACTGAGCTCGGGGCTGCCGCTCTGATTTGCTGCCCTGACTGGAAGAAGAACGGCCTTTCCAGGCGCTCTTCTCTAAATCAAAATGGCGGAGGAACCACCCCTGGGGGGCGGTTGCTGGGGTAGGATGGCAAACAGAGCGAAAATCAGCCCACATGTCAAGGCGAGCATGAGCGCGGAGAGAAAGCGAAGGTCGGGATCTCCGGGTTCCTCACACCTGGGACGCCATCAGCAGCTCCGGTTGGCTGTTGTTGAGCCCGTTTCTTTGATCTCTTTCGCTCGTGAACAGTTTTTTTTCCTCCTTGGCGACTCAGAGCTCCCTTATTCTCTTTTTCCCCTCGTTTTGGGAATTCTTCAAACTCCTCCAGTGATTAAATGACACACATGACTTTTATTTTTAATCGGTGGCGGCTTCAGGACCTGCTTTGGTTTCCTTTGATCTGACAAACAAACAGTTTCAAACAATTTCTCACATGTCCTTGTGTTGGACGATGTTATTCAAAATGTGTTTGCGCACATTTTACATGCAAATATTTCATCTTTTTTCTACTTAAATTAACGATCCTGTTGCATTTCCGGACAGTTTTGTAATAAAAAAAAATCAAAGTAATTACTAGGGATTTAATCCAGACGGGAATTTTTTAATCTGTCCTTGTTTTGACAGAGTTTAAATAAAATTAGGATCATTTTTTGTCATTATTAATATCAAAGCAAGGGACTAATTTGCAGTTTCAACATGTCCAGGCTGGATAAAAAGATTATTTACAGAGGGAGATTTGCTCTGGGATTTTCTCCAGTTTATGTTTTCTTCCTCACAGAACCCAGCAGAACCTCTGCTGCTGTCACTACACACACACACACACACACACACACACACACACACACACACACACACACACACACACACACTTGGAAAAACTCTGACACACCTGCTGTTGTTGCGACTGTGCATCGTTATTCCTCCCTGCAGCCGGCCCGCCTCTGAAAATGGTGCCTACTGTTCATCGTTTTCTTGGCTTTCCAAGCTTTCCAGGATTTCCAGGCTTTGGAGTTGTGTGTTCTGACACGTCAAATGCAGCTAGGTCTGAGTGTGTGAAAGCAGCAGTTAGATTGTTGTGCTTTTCTTCATCTTTTTCTTCAATTTATCATCTATAAGTGGTCAGAGTGTGTCAACTGCTGTCCTGTCGGACCTCTTAGCTATAAAATCTGAATATTCTGGAAAAGTTTCCCCTTCCTTGCGTGACTGGGAATCCCAGCGTAGGTTAGTGATGTTGCTTTAGCAGCGTCCTCCCACTGTTTCCAGTTGACATTAGCATGAGCGGTTCAGCCTGAAAGGCCGTTTAAGAGGCACCAGGCAGAGAGACGCTGCTTCGCTGCCGCTGTACCTCCTCTTTGTAGCTACACGCTCGTCAGAACTGAAGATAATGACGCGCTTCTGTGAGCGAGTTCATTACCGCACACGGCCAGACCAACACCTGTTGTGTCACAAACCATTACAACAAAACTTCCGCCTCTGGGGTAAATTAAAGTACAGCAGAGAAGGACCTCCAGAGCTTCTAATGGGCAGCAGAGCAACACTCAAGTTAGGCTAATGCTAAAAAAAGCTCAACCTATGCACCACGGTGAGAGGAAAGCGTTTTATTTTTTCTGAATTGTGGAAGGTGTTCAGGACAGGAAGCACTTTAGCGGAGCGGCTCTACGGGCAACCCTGCAAGGCTGCGCTAATGGTCTCAGAAAGTCTTTCTGCAGGTGTGAAAATCGGCGGAAACGTGCAGAGCAGCGCTCTCATCAGCAACGAGAAAGCACTTAGACATTCAGAGAAAACTGCTTGTGTGTGTGCGCGTGTGTGTGAGCATTTACTGTCTGTCGTGTTCTCCGAGCTACAGCTGCTCTTCTTCTCCATCCCTGGTTTTGAACGCTCCGGTCACGGGTCAGCAAAGGTCGTTAAATACCAGCACCTTAGCATCCAGCTGCTATTTCAGCTAATTAGCGAAGCGTAACTAAATTCAGCCAGCGTGATTCAGCTGTCAGATCAGCGTCGGCTCATCAAGATCGAGCAGATGGGGGTGGGGTTGCAAGGAAGCACGAGCTAAAGACAGGATGAAGGAAAGATGAGGAAGATGGTAATGAGCGAGTGATTAGTGGAACGAAAGAAAAGGAAGTGAGTGATGGGCTGTTGGATCGTAGGCCTGAGACCAAAGGTTTTAGCCTCAGGAGGCATAAAAAACATCCCAGGAGAAGGATGGAGCGAGAGAGAGAGAGAGATGGAGTAAAGATGGCTCATTAGACGAGAGAAGAGTCGCTAAAAGGATTAGCAATTAGCTGTGGATTATTTACGAAACTGGAAGTGGGGATCTGCGAGGTCGCAGAAGCTGAAGCGTGTGAGATTATGAGTCTGTTCAGGAAGATGGAGGGATGGAGGAAAGGCGTCGGAGAGAGGAGAAGACGGAGACTCGGATGTTAGGGAGACGGTGGAGAAACATCAGACATCACATCCCAACTGAGTCGGCCCAGTTCGGACCGCAGGGGTCACGTGACCTGCGTGCAGCTCTGCCATTGGCTGGTGGCAACCACCCGAAGCCCTGACTCCCCTGATGACCGTGGCAGCTTAATGACAGTCTTTGTGGTGATGATGATGATGAAGGTGATCTGACTGTTCTTTAATGAGACCTTTCTGCTGAGTCTGTCTGAGCTCTGATGCTGCTGTTGGAGGACCGCGCATCGCCGTCGTCACGGTGATTGGAATCGGTGAGACATTGATTGGTCCGACTCTATTGTCCCGGGAGAAAAGCACCTGCACAGGTGTGTGTGTGTGTGTGTGTGTGTGTGTGTGTGTGTGTGTGTTTATGTGTTTGCAAGGAAAAGCTTTACAATTAACCAAAAAAAAAGCTAGTTTAGAGGGTCGATTTAATACGACAGAGGCCAGAAGACCACCCCGAAATGCAGCAGAAGTCCAGCAGGTCAATACACACACACACACACACACACACACACACACACACACACACACCCACACACAGGTCCCTCTGCTTGGCTCATGTTGCAGCCTCGTCTTCTGGGTTCTGGAGAACTAAGAGTGGCAATAACTCACCTCAGGGTGCTGAGACGGTTGCTCAGGGAAGAAGCTGCAAGAGACAGATAGAGATGAAGTGTGTGTGTTTTTGTGTGTGTGTGTGTGTTGGGGAGAGACTGATGATGATGTAGAAGTGTGAGAGAGTCTGTCTCCAGTAGGTGAAGGTGAATGCTGTTAGAGGTTAGTAGGATGGATCACAGAAGGGTTACCCACCACTGATGACAACCCTGGTGTGTGTGTGTGTGTGTGTGTGTGTGCGTGTGTGTGTACTGTGTATAGACAAAAGCGTGTGTGCAGACAGCAGCAGATAATCTGTTTATGCAGTGAGAGCTCATCTGGCTCCAAAAACCACAAATACCTAAATCTGCCCGTCTGCTGCTGCTTTTCAGGTTGTTGTTTCAGAGAACACACACACACACACACACACACACACACACACACACACACACACACACACACACACACACACACAGAGGCAAAAAAAAAATAAAGGGGGGGCCATCCCCAAACAAAAACTCCACTGCTCGCGGGAGGACGAACGCCCCCCCCCCCCCCCCCCACCACCCACGAAAAAAAAAGACCCCCCCCCCCCCCAGGGGGGGGCCTCCCCCACAACAAAAAAAAAAGACACAGAGAGAAAAGCCAAAACCCAAAAAGAAAAGAAGGACCCATGGCCCCAAGGGCCAAAAAGCCCTAAGAGAGGGCCCCCACACCCCCCCCGCGGGGGGGGGGGGGGGGGGGGGGGGGGGGGGGGGACACACACACACACACACACAGAGGCAGAAATAATATTAGAGGGAGGCAGTGCTGAGCAGGAATTCGAGGCCGTGCGCGGGAGCGAGGACGCTCTTCCTCGCCTCCAGGACTGCTGAGGATGATGAGGGACCCGCTCCTGAGGGGGCGTGGCGTCTTCCAGAGCAGAGAGCAAGAGAAAGAGGAATAAACCAAGATGAAGAAGGCGAGGATGACCCATGGGAACAAGAGCCCATTAGGAGGATTAGAAAGCCCCTTCAGAAGAGGCGCCTGCTGACTGCGCTCCGGTTGAATCGGTCCGTCCCCGGTTGAAACGGAGACTTTCCGTCTGTTTGATTCCTCTCTTTCTGCTGGGACCAAACATCAAAAGCTCTCGGTGGGAGAAATTCACAACGGCTCCATTTGAGTGTTTTCACCCATCAGGATGAAGGAAAGCTTCTTGTGGCTCCATCTGGGTTCATCCCTCCATCCCCATCAGTTTGCCCACCTCTGCTCTACGCTCTCGTTCATTCGACAGTTTCCGTTTTTTCCATGTTTTGGAGAGAAGTGGGCGGAGCGTGTGGAGCAGACCAATCAGGACAAGCCAGGGGCGTGGCCATCCTCAACCAGTTTGCTGTTGAGGAGAGATAAATGCCGCCGCGCATGCTAATGTCTGTTTGAGTTAAGAAATAAGCAGCAATATTTTGAGGAGCGAAGCTGCGCCGCATGCTAATTCCGGGTTTTACCTGAAAGTAATCCAGCCCAATCCAGCGGGGATGCCGGTGATTTACGGCGCTGTTGGCCGCACTCGCTCATGTCCTGCTCCGTACTTATCGCTCTAATTCACCTCCCTGGGCCTCGGAGCCTCCTCTGCCTCCTTGGGTAGACTCAGAACCGGTTCCTGGGCTGGTGGGCCGTTTGAGGATGAGAATACCACGGCATCGTCTGCATAAGATGCACCAGGTCAACTTCCTGCTCTGTTCACGCCGCCTGAACCGCTTCCGAGGCTGCTTTCCGCCGTCTGTCCTGCCAGTGAAAATTCTCAGCGGTTTGGTGAAATTAGGAGAATATGGATTTCTAAAGCGCCTCTTCCAAGCTGGAAAGCCTCTCGGCGGCTCACGGGAGCCTGTTTAGTTTGAAAGGCCTGTAAACAGCCTCCACGCGGCCGCCTTCATCAATCTGTCGCCGTAATCCATCATTAGAGATGCAGAGTGGGACGCTGTGATTCGGGGGAACAGCTCCTTTTGTTTCCTGATGAAAAATAGCGTGTACACGTCGCTGACTGATGGGTTTGAGCTGGGAACAAAGCAGCGGGAACGCTGCCGCTCACATTTCAGCCGGAAGGCTCACAAATAATGCACAGGCTGGCGGGAGGGCGGCTGCTCTGCCCGCCGAGGCTCGTGTCCGACACGTTCCAACTGCAGAGAACATCTCCTGCTAACACTTTGACTTTTTAATGCGACAGTCCCACCCTTGTCCCAGCCGTGCCGAGCTCCCGGCGCTCCCAACACAGAGGAATGAAACATTTAGATGTAGCGGTTCTCCTCCCAGCCGGGAGCAGCGTCGCTACGACTGCGGAGACGAACAGAAGACGTGTAAAACACACAACGCCACGGGGCGTGCAAGCGCTAAAGGCTCCACGTGAAAACAATTAGTTCTTTTTCCTAAGTGTGTCCGTGTTAACGCTCCCAAACGCACATATTTGCGTGAGCAAACACTTAAACGTGTTTGTGTTGCATCTGAAAGCCCTTTTATCTGCAGGTTGTTTTTTTTTAATAAAAGATGAAAAAAAAACATCTACACGCTGAAGATTACAGAATATTACCTCTCCGCCCTGATCAATTTCAATGTGCCTGGAAAGGTTTGGAAAATTCTGATAATTCAGTGGTTGTGTAATGCTGGAACTGCAGATGTTTACGGCGCAGCTGCTGCATTCAGAAGAGGCTTCCTGCTCCAACCGGCAGCAGGTGAAGCTCTTCCTAACGACCTTCAGCAAGACTTTAGCAATCAATTAAACGTTGCTCACAGGAGATGGTTTCCTTCTACCAGTCTCAAATGTGTGTGTGTGTGTGTGTGTGTGTGTGTGTGTGTGTGTGTGTGTGGGAGAGAGAGAGAGAAATCGTTTAAACCCACATATTAACCCTCAAACAGGCTTTTGTTGGAGGACCAGCCAAATGTCCTTACTTCATAACACCATCATGTAGCAAGTACAAGCACACACACACAGATTAATGAATTCTTGTGATGGCACGATAACTCATATTATTATTTAAACTCGCACATGATTATATTCATTTAATCAAGTGTCCTCTCATCTGGCTAGCGCGCCTTAACGAGCTCTCGCCATCGCTAATCAGCTAATTACAGCGCCGTTACAATCAGTCCTGCTATGATTTGGTGCAAATGAGATGCTAGATTAGGCATGGTAAACAGAAAAACTGGTGTGGGAGGAAGGAGGCTCAAAGGAAGACTGACTTTAGGGTGAAGAGGAACTTCTGCTTTCATAATTTACAGTCTTTGGTTGTTTCTGCTCGGCTGTAAAAAGGTTAATTGTAAATTTAGGTGCGCTGGAACGATTGTAGCTCCTAGCGCTGCTGCCAGCGTGTCTGCTGGTTTGTGAGTCCATGTGTGCGGGATGTGGCGTTTCTGTAGCGTGATGCTAACACCGTGGTGTCCACCTGAGCTTTGCTAACACAAGACTCAACATTTCTCTCAGACTGAGTCCGTCCCCAGCTGATTTCCATGCAGACACAGGCCTCGTTAGCTATGTTTTCATCCCCTATTTAGCCACCTGCTAATGGGAAGACGCTGGCACCAAACCCCTCGTTCTCCTCGTCGCTAACGATGCACGCGGGTTCAGAACTTCCTCACTGCTTTAGCCCTCCTGTTGCGATCTCCACCCTGCTCCGTCAGTTTTTGGTCAGGCTGCTCTACCGTCCTTCCAAAGACGCTCCAGCTCCAGATGTTCAGAGTCAGGTCACAGGAGAAAACATGGCGTCCTCGACACTGGGAAAAGTGTTTGTGCGACTTGTTGCTAGGCGCCCAGCCCCCCTGAGCCGAGCTAACTGCACTTACCGCCTGCTTATGTGCGGGTATTATTTATACACTATGCTGTGAAATTGGAGTGTAAATGATCACGTAGCCTAACTGGGTTGAAATGAACACAGCAGCAGAGCTGTTTATTCTGTCAGAGTTCACTGGATTACCACGTAATTTAATCCTGAATTTGGTACACTTGAGATTCAAACAATGAAACAAATTAATTACTGTGAAACTAAAGGAGCCAAACATCATTATTGGTGTAAAATATTGTTCCGTTTTCATCCTGCTGTAATAGAGCAAAGACCAGTCACATCAATACATTTAGCCCCAAAGTGAGTTTAGCTTACCGTCGTTTTGATTCCTGACATGTTAGCATGCTAGGTAAACGGGGATCTAACCAGTCAACCCTCCTGATTTGGCCTTTGGATAAACTATTGTAAGCGATTGAATAGTCCACCGTCCCCGTGTGGCCCCCGGGCCTCAGTTTGCCCACCTCTGGTCTAACCTTCCTGGACCGGCGCAAGCAGTCAGAACAGTCGCTCTGCCTGATCCAGCACGGACGGCTGGCATACTTCCACCTCTGAGCTGCTTTTGGCCGCCTGACGCCGCCGTCACGCCGTGTTTGAGCTGGGGGGGGCGCCGCCCCCGCTCGGCCCGCCGCCATCGCCACCATCCAGAGGACTGTTTGTTGTTGGCCGCCTGGTTGCGTTACTGGCCGGCTCTGCTGGTTTACCCGATAGTCAGCCAACTGGAGTTTGGGAGGAAGTGGCAACCGTGACGATGAGTCAGGCTCGGGAAGAACGCCAGCAGTACCAGGGCTGACGTCTGCAACTTCCGCTCCCACCTTTCCTCCGTTCCTCCCTTTCTTTTTTCTGGAAGGAGGAGTGTTTGCCAAGGCGTGACATCACTGTTTACCCAGCACGCCACGCAGCAGCGACAGGGCAAACACGGGTGCACGGCAGCGTTGCTGTTCACAGCACGTCTGCACGATTCCCGCCGGTCCCTGCTGAGACATCGCGGCCTCTTCCTCCTCCTCCTCATCCTCCTGCGAGCGACGGCAGCAGCGGAGGACCAGCTCAGGACCAATTTTATCCCCCAACCAAAGTCTTCCTCGTCTGCGTTAGGAAGTCTCCTGTAACCCGGAGACGGTTTCCAAGGTGAAGTCGGCATCTGGCTCGTTTGCGCCCAGATTTATAGTCGCTTTAAAATAAGAGAGAGATCTGGGAAGATGGGCGGAGATGAAATCAAACCAGAGAGACCTCAGGGGGCCGCCGGAGATTACCGGGAAATATTTGTTTCCTGGTATTTCTCACAGCAAACGAGTTCAGACCCACCAGTTCACCGTTGGTTCCCCCAAACACACACACACGCCAACAACGTCGTCCTCTCTGGATCTCCATGACGACCAGGTCCGGCGTTTGGAATAAAAGCTCCGTCTGTAGCTGCTGCAGGCTTCCAGCCTGGATCCCACCTACAGGCGCTGCCATATGCTTTCAGGCCGCCACCAACTTTTAGTTGTTGTTCTTGTTGTTGTTGTTTTCCTGTGCTGGTATTTATAATCCGCTCGCCCACCATATCCTGCCCCCCCCCCTCCCGCTGACACCTTGGCCTGCTGTGTGGGGTTTCCATGCCAACCTGCTCCCCAGGAAGCGTTCCTAATTGGCCGGCAGCTACGACATCGTGAGGAAACAGTAATTACAACAACAACAACAACAACAACGACGTTCCTTTATGGAGCGTCATATACGGTCGGATTTACGGCTGTTTGCACAAATTTGTTTACTTGATAATAACGTCAGTGACGTCGGCTCTCCTCTTCCTCCTCCTCCCCCTCCGCTGCTCCCTCCACCTACAGATGAGTAAAACCTCTGACGTCAGGTCAATTTCAAACAGTCTGAAGCTCCAGACTGCTGCCATGGAGACGAGGCCCACGTCAGCCCGCAGGTACAGCCGCAGGCGGCTGCGGGGGCGTCCCAGCCTGGGCTGGAGGTGGAGGCAGGTCTGGGCGGGTGTGGTTGGTGTCTCCACGCGCGTGGGGCCAGTTTGTGGGGGGGCGAGCGCTGCATCAGAAGGAGGGGAGGCTGGAGGATCGCAGAATCCAGAAGATCCAGACACAGATGGAGGGGCGGCGGAGGGCGTGGGAGCAGGAATGTGGGAGGGGAAAGGTCAGAAAGATAAAAGAGGCGGGCAGATGAAAGCGATGCAAGAAGAAGAAGGTGCATGAGAGAGCAGGGCTGCAGCGATCCATCATTTCCCTCATCCAGTATTCTATCGATTCTTCTCGTGATTAATCGAGTAATCAGACAGGAAACATCCTGCACGTGTGCCTTTTTTTCCCATCAATCCAACTTTATTGAAAAGCATCTGTAACGTTCTTGTTGCGCTGAACATTCTCCAAATATTATCAGAGTTCTTTTTTACAACCGAACTAACTCCAGCTCAGGCTTTGACAAACTCACCAGAGATCTTTTTGTTTTCTGCAGACTTTTAGCAGAGACCAGATGTTTCCTGTGGAGGTGCTGCAGCACCGGCATTGTGCTATTGTGCTAAGCTAACTGCATCTTCCGGTAGCCATGATCCTCTACGTTTGCTTTCTAGCGTTAAGTTTTCAGCCATCTAAAATGTGCCTGACTCCTCCCTCCCCCGTCTCGGACAGGCGCCGGCGTGCACGTGGTCCATCTCTTCGCTCGTTCCTCCTCGTCTCCAAACATCTGGAGCAAACAGCCGGTCAGGGTCCTGGGAGGCTGCTGTGATACAAGGAGGATTGTCCGTAGGGCTGGAGCGAGAATCCGCTTCCCTCCGGAGAGAAGCTACACTACATAAATATGAATAATACCGTTTACCGTGCACGTGCAGCATGTTTTCGTGCACGTACGGGCCTAAATCTTCTTCTCAAAACACAATATTTACCCGTTTTTGCCCTGAGTGCTTCCTGCTGCACGAACACGCCTCTGATTTTCCCATCAGGCCTTGCTTAGGCTTAGTGGGGAGTTACTGGTGCAAACAGCTGAAAACCAGTAAAGATCTGGGCTGCTGTAGCTCTTTAGGTTGCTAGGTTGCTATATTTGTCTTTTCCTTTCTGTCCATCCCCTGGTCTCTCGGCAGCCTGGCCTGCATCCGACATCTGACATTTATTCTGTCCGTTTGCCAAATGGATCCTCCACAGTTCCCATGCTCGTGACCGCTCGGCCAACCTTTGCGAGAGTGTTTGAATCCAGTGGAGGGAAAAGATCTTCAGCTGCCTCTAAAAGGGCTGATGAGTGCAGGGCCAGGTGACCTGTGACCTTCAGGGTCTTTATGCGGGTCCTGTGTCCTCCAGATCGCTCCCATCCACCTGCCCCTCTCATTTAAAAAGTGCTGATGAAGCAGACGTGAACATCAGGTCCAGCCCGCTCCACCATCATTTTCCTGACGCTTCCTGGTTCTTGTCTCCTTCAGCTCTGACATCGTTTGCTCTGGCCTGAAGCGCCCGCTGGAGCTGCCTCCTGAGGAAGGAATTCGGACTCAGCTGGACCAGGACCGGCTCAGGGAGACGGACTCGGCTTCACCTCAGCGGTGAGTGAACTGCAAGCCCTTCCTGTTCAGCTGCCATGTGCACGCGCACGCGCACGGCCCCTGTAATCAGCCCGGTGCTCTAGGCCGCTTTGACAAGGCAGCCTGTCTGAGCTAATGGCTCCGCCTCTGAAACGCTGCGCTGCCCGCTGGCGTCTCATGTATAGAAGGAATCGTTTGGGCCCGTTTCTATGGCAACCAACATGTCCTGACGCAAGTGCGTCTCCTCCTGGATGTCGCTCCGGAGGGCTGTCGGCCCAGGTTGAAAACGGTGAGGGTGCAGCCTCCAGCTCGCTATCCGCCCGCCCGGCGCCAGCGGTACACTTTTGCTTTTAGCTTGTTGCTAATGAGGTTATTAATGATCGTTTTGGAGCAAAGGCAAATGGGAACTGAAAGTGAAACAGGCCCACGCGTTATCCCATCTGGTGATCACTGCAGCTGTACTCTGTCTTGTTGTATCAGAACGACTTTAATAACACCTCTTCAGTGGTTCCACAAACCCGGAGCGGAGAAGCTTTTTCTCCTCTGGGTTCTTCAGCATCTCCAGCGTAAACGGAGATTTTGACACAAGGTTGTTAGAATTTAAATCTTTCACTGCTCTCGTGTTTGTTAAAGTAAAAAGACTTGACTTTTAAGGCCTTGAACTGTAGATAATCACTCAGACGTCATCAGGTTGGGGTTTAGGGCAGAGATTTTGGCTTCAACAGAAGCTTTTTTCTCTTAGTTTATCAATATTATTTTATTAAAATCAGCAGTATGTCTGAGCTCTAGATGTGTGTGTGTGTGTGTGTGTGTGTGTGTGTGTGTGTGTGTGTGTGTGTGTGTGTGTGTGCTGCTCCTCTGGTTAATCCACGGATTCGGCCTCTGCTCCACCTGCAGCAACAAGCTGCATCGTCAGAGCCCACCTTCAGGAACAGGTTGCTTAGCAACACGGATGCTGCTGTAAAGTTGGGATCAACTTAATTCCAAAATTTCCTGCAACATTTTTCTGGGGACAACGGTCACCTCCCTTCACGCGTGCATGAGCTGTGCTGTTGCACGTGCTGTCTTGTTAATAAGCGGCGTGTGTGTGATCTGACTTGATGACCCCCCCTCCTGCTGAAGGCTTCGTTTGCTTATGCTTCACCTTGATCATCGATCTGGCACGCGTGCACGTGACATCTGGCACAGGCTGGGGAGGAGTGTGCACGTGGAGGGGGATAAAGTAATCCCCTTAAGTGTGTGTGTGGGTGTGTGTTTGCTGGGTGAGGTGCAGACCACCTCATGGAGCACTGTTGTTCACTTCATATCTTGGCGATCGCCATGGCGATAGCTGAGCCCGGCGGTGGGGGCGGACAGCTGGAGGTGCCTGATAAGGCCGTGAAAGCATCACGTTGTCTGAACATCGGCCGTCTGAAGCAGCTCCGTCCTCCTGCTCCTCAGCACCTTCTCATCGGGGTCGCAGGAGCAACATTTCAATGTGTCGCCATCTTGTTTTTAAGTTCACTAAAAACCTGTTTGACTGTTCACGAGGACCCGGGAGGCCGTTAATCTGTTTCATCCTGCCATCCCAGGTCCTCCCTCTCCTGTCTCCCATCCCTGCCAACTCCTACCACCATTGTTCCATCGGCGGGAGGGAGGGGGGGCCTTTGAGGGCTGCCAAACCCTCCCGCTGGTTCTGTCCTCCACTCGTCACGGGCCAAGTTTATCAGAAGACTTCGCTCTTTTGGCTTCTCTCTCTTCACCCAGGTTGTTCCCTTCTGGAACCAGGGGGGCGGGGCTAAATCCTGGATACGGTTCGAGTTCTTGCAGGAATGGAAGCAGCGTGAGGGAGAGCCGTGTGCATTAGCCATGCTAATCTCATTAGCGCTGCTGTGATTGAATCCTGTAGGAATGTGCGGGCGTTGCCAGGAGAGACGGAGGAGCTTGTGTATTATTAAAGGGTTTGCTCAGTGGAAGACAGGAAATTGACAGAGAGAAAGAGACCCGGGAAGGGCTCGAGGTGCAAATAAATGAATGAGATGTGGTAAAATAGAAGAAAGATGAAAATGTCAGGAAGCTGACCTTATATCATTAGCTAGCTAGCTACTAGCTGAGCTCCAGCTGCTGTTTCAGGCCAAAAAGACAAGATTTGGTGATCAAAGATTTTGTTCATGGATGACGGCAGACCCTTCTAAGATGTTTGCTCTCACACGTTCGGTCTCTCTCAACAGCTTCCTACGTGGCTCCAAACCACAGACTCCATCATTCTTTTTTTTTTGTCCGAACCAATCCTTCCTCTCTCCTCTTAAATCTCTCGTCTAAGCGGCGGCTGCAGGCTCCTCAGACTTGTTATTGTTTCTTGCTTTTACCTCCATGCTTTCCATCCATCCTGGAACTTTTCTGTTTCCAGTTTCCCCATTTTTTGTTCCCCCCTTTAATTTGTTCCCTGTCAGCTTCATCGCTCCTCTGCCTCCCCTGAGGAACCTTCTTTAGTTGCTGCCGCCTCAGTGCCTCTCTAACCCTCTTCCTCCTGGACTCCTCCAGCAGGCAGATCCTTGTTCTACGTCTGTGGTCGTCGGTGCAACAGCAACAACAAAAACCACAGCGGAGGAAAGATGGAAGACACTCGATTCTAGAGCTTAAAAAAAAAAAAAAAGCTCTGCCGCCTTTCTGGAGCTGAAAAGCGGCAACTGTAATGCAAACGTTCTGCTGCTCCAGACCTCCATGTTCCAGGCCTCCTTGTTCCAGACCTCCTTGTTCCAGACCTCCTTGTTCCAGACCTCCATGTTCCAGACCTCCATGTTCCAGACCTCCTTGTTCCAGACCTCCTTGTTTCAGACCTCCATGTTCCAGGCCCCCTTGTTCCAGGCCTCCTTGTTCCAGACCTCCTTGTTCCAGACCTCCATGTTCCATACCTCCATGTTCCAGACCTCCTTGTTCCAGACCTCCTTGTTTCAGACCTCCTTGTTCCACACCTCCTTGCTCCAGACCTCCTTGCTCCAGACCTCCATGTCCCAGACCTCCTTGTTCCAGACCTCCTTTTTCCAGACCTCCCTGGTGGACCGTTCTCCCAGGTTCGCGGGCCGTCTCCGAGCTGCTCCACCCGTCTTCACGCTGCTCATTTATCCTCCACCCTTTCATTTCTGGGGTGCCGGATCTCCTTGTTCTTTTGCCCTCTGACCACTTGCCGTTGTCTTTTCTCATTCCCTTCATCTTGTTACCTAGGCGACCTCAGACTCCTGGCTGCTGCTCCTCCTCCCCAACCTCTCCCTCACGTTCTGGCGTCTCTGACTGGTCCTCGTTATTCCTCCTCCCAGGTCGTCTCCCCTCCAAACAGCCGTTTACCAGCTACAGCACAAGTTCATCCCACCTTTTTGACTTCCAACCAGCTCTTATATATCTTATATATAAATATGCAGTTTAATTATTGGTCTTTTTATTGTTGAATAAAATCCAGCGATAACAAGGCTTTCAGATCCGAGAACCATTGAGATAATTGAGTGTTTACGCTGATTCAACACCACTGATATTCTCTTCTTATGTTTCCTGAAAACTATTTAGGCTAATTTAGGAAGTAAGGCCAATTAAACGAATTATAGAATAGATTTGCCTTTAGTCTTTGACCTTTTCCAGGAGCAGCAAACATTAATTCGTTTAGTCTTCAGTTAGCTTACAAATTCTTGTTTATTCTACTTAGCATGTGACTGTTATTAGGGAAAGACTTTTCAGCAACAAGACAACAAGACTCATCTGTAATTAGTCAGCCAATTATTTCAGCAGCCTAATGGTTTTTTTTACTATCTTGTGTATGTTTTTACTGAACAAAATCTTTGAATCTGCACCTGCGGCTAATGTTAGCGTGATTGTTCGACCACCATTAGTCTTAAATCTCTGAGAGAAAAGAAGCCAGTCTGCCGCCTGTGCAGACTGGTTCCAGCAGGTTTTCCACCTGGTTCTGAGCTCAGCGAGGGGGTGCAGTCGGACTGGCCTCAGCTCGGTTCTGGGGGCCAGAACGTTGCATGTGTACACTGACAAGCTCAGCCGAGTCACGGAAGCGCGCCGGAGGCTCCGGGCGTGCACGCCGTGCACATATTAGCATATCTGAGCACATCAGGGTGGTGCCGGAGGAAGGAAGGCGGAGGAATGCAGCCAGTGTGGACGGCGGTGCAACAGCTCTGATGCTTCGAGGAGTTTCGTATCTTCAGAGCTCAATTAGGCTAAAGTTTAGCATCTGCTGAGCAGACAAGCACTCAATCTGCTGGGGGGCTGTTTGGAAAACAGGCGGCAAGACGACGCAGGAGTGAGCGTGGAGCAAATATCTGGGCCGCATCTGCCTTCGCTTTTTCTTAATGAGAGATGGAGAACTGGTGGAAGTGCAACAGAAAAGGATGCCGGCCTTCTAACCCTAGAGCTGGTGGGGAGACTTGGTGCCCTTTTTTCTGCCTGTTTTCACAATCACAGCAGCTCCAAATTAAAATCGATGCGCTGGAATTGAAAACTTCCAGCTTTAATTTAGAGTTGAGAAGAAACAATCGGTTAACTTTGGGGCCGAGAAGTCGAACTGAGCCGGTGGAGAGATGAAAACGTCCACCAACCTCAACATCTGCAGCAGCCTCCAGTCAGCCTCCTGCTCTGCCTGGCAGGAAAACCAGAGACCAGGAGGAGGACGGTCTGGAGCTCCCAGTATGGGCTTGGAGCTCCCAGTATGAGCTGGAACTCCCAGTATGAGCTGGAACTCCCAGTATGAGCTGGTGCTGAAGCTGGGGTGGCTGCTGACTCCTCCTCCAGGGCACAGATGGAGGGACTGATTAAAGCCCCCAGACCTGTTCTTGGTGCTGTCTGGGGGTTCCTGTGATGGTTCCTGTGCTGGTTCCTGTGCTGGTTCCTGTGCTGGTCTCTGGTCCAGTACCTCCAGTCTGACTGATGTCAGACTGTTGGTTCGAGCCTCTGGAGGAGCAGATACATCACAGCTCTGCGGCTGTTCTTTGTTTCAGTCTCGTCTCAGAGGAACATCCCAGTGATGGAGATGAATTCTCTCCGGTGTTTTTAGCAGCTCCTTGCGAAAAGATGAAAAATTCATCTCCTCTTGTCTTTATTTCTCACGCCACTTTGGGCGGGACCTGATTTTCTTTTGCCTTTTTCCCCTTAAATATTTTACCAACCTCCTGAAGCGTGAAGAACCACCACCTTCAGAAGCGTGATGTCAGCACGTCCACGTCCCTGTGGGCCTCTCGGCCTCCTGCTGGGATCAGGATGCTCGGGAATGACACGTTTTTTTAAAGCTACGACTCCACGGCTAGCATCCAGACCAGACCAATCGCACACAGAGAGGCGCTCGTGCCTCAGCTAACGGCCTGATTGGTGGTGCTGAGGTGGGAGAGAGGGGGAGCGAGTATGCAGAGGAATGCAGGAGGGTGTGATAGAGGGAGGGAAAAAGAAACATCCAGTAAATAAGCAGGGAGGATCAGCCATCCAGAGCTAACGCCACATTAGAAGCTCTGGATTATGGGTGTCTGTGCTCGTATGCGTGGACATATGTGCCTCTCTGGGTGCTGAACATGTCTGGCAGGCTGATTTTTGCCGCCTGCAGATGGAGCAGCAGATGGAGGATTGGTGTAGCCCGGATTTTTGAAGTTAATCCAGACTGTAACACACACACACGAGAAAATGTAACAGGCCAGGCCAGACCCGGCCAGGCCAGGCCAGGCCAGGCCAGGCCAGGCAGTAATCCTAACCCAAACCTAGACCAGACATTAGGATGAGAAAAAGGAAAGAAGATCCAAAAAAGAAGGAAAAACACATTTTCTTCGAATGTGGCGAAACCCAAAGACCGAGGCAGCAGCATGACTTTTTAATGATCCTGGTGAGCTCCCGACGGCGGCTCTTCGTCACCTTCCGCCTCCTCCTCGTTGTTTCTGTGTCAGATTTCATCAGCCGGTCCTTCCTGCAGCCGCGCTGTTGCCTTTAGATTACAGCAGCCTCCAAAGGCCAGCTCCTCTTCTTCCTCTTCCTCTCTTTATCTTCATTCTTGTCTCTCTTTTCCTCATGGGGCTCAAGTCTTCCTCCATCCTTTCAAGTCCCAATCTGCTCCTCCTTTCCCCTCCCTTCCTCTCTCTCCTCTCCTCTCCTCTCCTCCCCTCTCCTCTCCTCTCTGCTCCTCTACCCTTCTCCTCTCTCATCAAGCATCTTTTTGTAGAAACAAGTGAAGCGGTCGACTAGTTTGGGCCTAAATACTGGGAGCTGGTCTCAGACGGAGGACTGAAATAGTCCTTTTTGTCCGCCCACCCAAGACCGGAGGGTCCACCATGAATGGACCGGCTCCCGAGGGTGTCCAGTCACTCTGACCTTTTCTGCACTTCTGAAAATGAAGCCGTTTGATTGGACGGGAACTTCCTTGTAAAACAGCACAAAAGCAGACGCCTGACTGCTGCAACAGTCAGAAAAAAAGGCTGAAAGCCTGAAGGAAGCAATCCGTTCCGCTTGAGTTCATCACCAACCAGGACCTCCGAGTGTGTCCCGCAAAGATGGCAGCTTCATTCATACTGGTCATTAATGATGGGGGCGGAGCCAGCAGGAGGACGCCGTCGAGACGGATGAAAGCTCTCTCTCTCTCTCTCTCTCTCTCTCTCTCCTCCAACTTTCATGTCACTCATTCATCTCTGTCTTCTTCCTGCACCTTTTATCAGCCCGTTTCTTCATCTCCTGCAAGACAGAGAGTCAGACAGTGAAAAGGAGGTGGGAGAGGAGAAGGAGGAGGAGGAGGACAGACAGAAACGACAGCTTTGAGGGCTTCAGATTTTTCCGCTCTGGGGTGAAGCGCGCCGCAGCCATCCTTTACGGAGCCGCCGGGTTTGTCACTGAGCGGCTGGAAGGCGCCTCAGCCATGATTTATGTGCAGCCGCCGTCAACGCAGGAAGCAGAGCGACATTTCTGCAGCCAACAGGAGGCTCAGACGCCGGGTTGATAAAGCCCGATTGGCTCCGGTGTCAGAATTCCACACATCTATCAGAGGAACGGGAACAAAGGCAGCGTCTGCGGCGAGCTCGCGGAGGAGGATGCTCGCAGACGCCATCAGCTCACGATCCACGTGGGAGCACCATGAGGAGGTCCTGAAGGAGGAGGTGTTGCTGTTCCAGCTGCTAAAAACGGCGGCGTTCAGACCCTCCCGATGCTCAGCAGCTGGAGCTGCCACGCTCCAGCTCTGGGGCTCCTCCAGGCCGGTCCAGGAACCTCCTGTGAAATCCCAGAAGCCCCTCAGGCAGAGGTGGGCAAACTGAGGCCCGGGGGCCACGTGTGGCCCGATGGACTATTCAGTCTGGCCCACAGAGTCTTCACAGTCATTTCTCCGGCTTAGTTGGTTAGTGAAAGGTACAGACAAACATCATTTGGAGCTTTATCATCCATCTCTGGTTGGACCCATTTACAGGCTCTTTCAAATATTTTCCCAGTCCATAGTTCAAGCAGGATTTTTAGCAAACTTCTGATGCTCATTTGGGGGTTAGCTTCCTGCACCACCTGACTGGCCCATTTATCAAGGCCTACAACCCAATGTGGCCCTTCAGGCTAAATAATTGCCCTCCTCTGCCTTCAGGTGTGATAGAACAAACATATTTACGGTGGAAGCGAACAGGTGCTGCATCACAGGGGAAAGGTAGCCGGTTCACACGTAGGCAGAGAATAAAACGGAGCGCAGCAGAAACACGGGCGCAGGGGCGAAATGGAAAAAGTAATGAGGGAATATGGCCAGGAGCAGAAAATGGAGACTCAGAGCAGTTGACGGGGAGGAAAAGGAGCGCTTTAGACGCAGCGAGACCTGGGTAATTAGCCTGGGAGACCCCGGAGCCGTCTCTTAAATCACCACACTGTGCCTTATTAGCTAAATACGGCTCCCTTTGGATCCCTGCAGCGCTCACACACACCTTATACCCCAGCACTCGCTTACAAAGAGCACCTCCTCGGCGCAGCCTGCAGAGCCGGGGAGAGTGTGTGTGTGTGTGTGTGTGTGTGTGTGTGTGTGTGTGTGTGTGCAGAGGCAGAATTTAGCCTGCAGTTCTGCTGAATCAACACTGAATTCAAACCCTCAAACACAAATAAGAAATATTTCAGCCTGATTAATCAGTCAGGCACCGTCTCTAAATGGCTCCTGCGGCTCCACGTGGACGTCGCCGTTAATCAACAATCAGGGAACAATCAGGTTCCGCCGGCACCACTGAGGAAGGTTGCTGGTTGAAATACCAAGTTAGACGGGAGCCAATTAGGAAGCGAAGGAGTATGAGACTCCTTCTCTCCTCCTCCAGCTGATCGTCACTGCGCTGTTCATCCTAACAGTCCCGCTTTGACGCTCACTTTCAAATTGCCAGGTTGTGACTCTGTAATCTGAAGTCACATGACCCTCCGGTTAATCACATGGCCTGGTCAGGCCCACTCGTGCCGCACAGCTGGGATCTGGAACCGACCCGAGCTAACGGGCCCGTCCTGGTCCCCCCTCCGCTGGTGAGGCTCTCTGGCGCCGCAGACACCGTCCCGTGCCAACAGCACTGTTGCCAGGGCAACACTGTGCCCCGTGACCCAGTTGAGATCCAGTGAAATGGAGGCAGTCCCGTCTGAGGGAAGCGGCTCCTGCTGCCACTGTAGCACCCAGGAGATCCAGCTGATCCCAGATCAGCGTCTCTCTCTCCGACATGTGATGAGCAACAATTTTATCTGCTCAGAGGAGAGAGCACGGCCGATGTGAGACCTCCCTCCTTACTGCGTGTTCATATTTGTGTGTGTGTGTGTGTGTGTGTGTGTGTGCGTGTGTGTGAAATTAATTTTAGCAGCTATGGACTCATTTCTATTCCCCTTGTGCTGCCTGTGCCATATGCCTGATTACCTTCCAATCTCCTTTGTGTATCAGGGTGATGTACACGCAAACACCTCATGCCTCTTTATTCTGTGTGTGTGTGTGTGTGTGTGTGTGTGTGTGTGTGTGTGTGTGTGTGTGTGTGTGTAGGGTCGTACTCCTGCAGTACCTTTTCCTTTTCTCTTTGACCTTATTTCCATTCATTCCTGAAAACCTCCCTCTGTCCTCCGTCATCGATCCGGACGAGGCCTCTGCACGCGCACGTGCACGTGAGCACGCGCCCCTGTTGCGATGCTGCTTGTTGGCTGCTGGGACCACGAGTGGAGTCCACGGTGGGTATGAGAGGTGGAAAAAGCTTGGTTATTGGGACGAAGCCTCCGGGCGTGGACGATAAAACCATTTTGGGAACTCAAACATGAGCGAAAAGCCAAGTTTTTGCAGCCTCTGACAGGCCAGCCGGGCTGATGGATTCCCAGCTCAGAAACACTTTCCTGCTCACGGCGTTTTCGTCGAGACTAAAATGCAACAGAACTTTAGACCCTGGAGACCGTTTTTTCTCTTTGTTTGTGGCCGTTTTCATTAGTCGGGAAGGTTTTGTTCCGCTTTTTTTACTCTGCTGTTCTTTCGAGGCGTTTTGCTCCATTTAAGGATCCATCCCAGAAAAAAAACAAATCCAGAAGAGACACTGAGCCAATTTTATTGTAAATGCCACACGGAAAACGACTTCCTGGAACGGAGGCTCGCAGAAATGAAGCATCCTGGGAATTGTTCCTTTGGCTGTTTAGAAACCACAAGCATTCCAAGTGAAAAATGACTCTGCTCCTCTTCCGTCCACTCGGAGGGACAGAACGTGCGCTTCTCAGCTTAATTAGCCTCCTCTCTTTCGTTAGCATCCCTGCAAATCTCCTTTGGCGCTCCTGAGCTGCTGCTTCCCAAAGACCTCCAATTACCGCCCGTCCAAAGAAATTAGGAGTCATCTGTCGCAGCCGATATCTAATTAGCGAGACTGAAAGCTCTGCCTCGGTCGGAGCACCGACCCAGAGAGCAGCAGGGCGGGAACCGGGGAGAGGTCGGCGCCCCGGTTTGAAAGCTCAGGAGAGCTTCTGCTTCAGCCCTTCCGCTAATTACTAGCATTAGCGGTGGTGACACTGTATTGTTGTGGTCAGAATTAAGTTTAAAGTTCAGAAAATGCAGAGAAGTGAAAAATGAAATGACTTATGAGATCTTTTCCCCTCTTTGATCCAGTCCCAGGCTCCGCCCACTGAGGTTGTCCTCCTCGTTCTTCCGTCCTTCCCCTAAACTCATCACATCGTGTCCCCGGCTCGTTTCCTCCACACACAGCGCTGCCGCGCTTCTTCCGCAGAAAGTAGGGAAGGGGGCGGGAATGCAGAGGTGACGAAGAGCGCTGAGGTCCAGGGCTGAACGGTTTGGAGTATCGATCCGCCATTAGCCGCCATCAGCCGCCTTCGCCGCGTCGCTGCTTCCCATTAGAGCTAACAGATCTCATCAGCATCTGGGCTGACGGTGCTGACGCCTCTGCGGTGAACGCCGGCCTCGCCTTCTCTCCATCACAGGTTGATTTTACAGCTGAATAACTCGGCTACAGCCGTGCATTAACCCGGCCGACTCCGCCCGCCGCGCCGCCACCGGAGCGCCCTTTGATCAGCAGGAGACCAGAGTTTCCCTGAAAACAACTGGTCATTTCAGCTGGTAAACGAGTCAAACGTTTGATTCTGGTGGCGTCTGGTTTCTCCACCGGTAGGTCCCTGAGGCTCTCGACGACTTTCATTAGAGGCGTCTTCCTCCTTGTCTCCCTGTCATTTAGCGAGCTCACGGGTTCTATGGTTTCGTCCTGACCTTTGACCTGTGGACGAGGTCTCTGACAGGAGATAAAGTGAAAATAGTGAGGACAATTTGAGATGTAAACGCCTGAAAATGGAATCTAACATCTGGGAGAGGACGGAGGGAGGCTTCGCCGCCAGACCTGATCAACCGAGCCCAGATGAAGAGTCAGAGTCTTTTCGCTCTAATCTCATCTCAATCACTTTCTGTCACTTTATTTTCGTCTCCTTCTGTCAGCGCCGGTCTCAGGAGGCGGCTCAACCAGGCGGCTCCACCGCACGCTGCCGCGTGCTGCGGGTGGAGGGAAAGTGAATTCTGTTTCTCTTAGAAAAACAGCTTTCAGGTGGGGGCGCTATCGCAGAGGGATCTTGATTGTTGGCTGAGTGTTTAGGAGGCAGGGGAGCGTTGGAGACGAGGAAGGCGGCGCCCCCAAACTTTTTATCTTGCTCCCGGGGGGAGGCATCCACCCGTGAGCAGAGCTGGGAACACAGGGATGGAATCCTAATGGGACAGACGGGATGGAGCGGCGGCGCCGGATGGCGGTGTGGTCCCTTCTCCTTCCTCAGTCACATTTTGAAGGCCTTTATGAGTGCTGTGGAGGTCACAGGTTACCGAAGCGCATTAATAATTATCGTAATTAACCGGCGCTCGCTGCGACTCCGGCCCAGGAGTCACACACTCGGTGCCTGTTCTGCCATTTTCACAGAAAAGGAGAGTCGGGCTCAATCGTGTCGGGTCTCTGCTCGCCGGAGCGAAGCGTGATCGATGTGTCGGCGCAGACGGAGATGAAACGGGAGCTTTAGATCAGACCTGAGATCGGCGCGCTGTTGTCAACTGAAGTTCTGTTGATGCACAAATCTGCTCATCGCGTCTTTTTGCTTCCTTTCTCGGTTTTTGCTGAGCGGAACCCTGAACCCTGCAGAATCGCTGTTCAACGAGCTGATAGGATCCTCCTAAATAACTGAATTAATGACAGGAGAAACTTTAGTTTGGCTTCACGCAGCCGGCTGACCCACTGACGGCTAATAATCACCCACAGCTAATGTTTCCGTGTGCTCAGATATTTCTGTGTAAGCTTGAAAACGTGTTTGCAGGAGGTTTTGATGTTCGACATCGTGTGTGTGTGTGTGTGTGTTGTGTGTGTATTGAGGAATTTGCTGCTAATGAGTCACGAAGCGACTGAATGTGTACGTGCATGAAGGGATGCGGCTGCGTGAAGGCGGTACGGAGCTCAGATCAGCTTGTTTTTATGTCCTGATCCGTCTGTTAGCTTCTGTGCTAATCTCGGCTCTTGTGCTTTATCCGCACAAAATTAGCAACCTTAACGACAGGCGGGTGCTGGGTCGTCATAGAGATGCAGGATTTCTCATCTTTGTCGTCCTGATGTTTGGGATGAACATCCAGATGCAGAAAAATACACTTTGATGTTAAAATATAAATATTGTTCTCAGGAAAACGAGCATCCGGCAAACCGAGCAGCAGTCAGGAATTATGGCTAATACTTTCTTCTTCCTCCTGTCATTACTTATTCCAAAAAGTCTTTTTTAAAAAAAACTCCAGGAAAGTTTGAAAATGGATTTAAACTCCAAAGTTTCAAATTAGTGACGGTTCAGGTTTTTTAATCAGGGAAGTGGAGGACGTCAGGGTTCAGGCCGGAGGGGGAAAACCGTCGTTTCAGAGGTTTAACGGCACAGAGGCTCCGCCCCCTCATCGCCAGGACAACGCTGCAGAACAGGGAGGCGTCTCAACATCAGAGAAGCCAAAATCAAGAAGACGCAACCAGATACAAGAGATGAAGAACAGCACCGTAGCGAGGCAGGAAGCCAGAGCAGAGAAGAAGAAAGGAGGAGAGAGAGGGGGGTGAGAGAGGCAGACATGAGTAGGAAGAGACAGGGAAGCGTGAGGGCCGCAGAGGATGAAAGGATGAGAGGGAAACGGAGCAGTGAGACGTGAGGGGGGCCCAAGTTTCAGAAGATCCTCCTAATGAGGGGACGATAGAAAAATCTGTAAAGAAGAGAACGTTCGCTCCACCTTCTGTTGGTGATCGCTTCCAAGAACCAGAACCGGGTTCATCGGGTCGGATTTCCAGCTCGGCTGGAGGAAATCGGACCTTCTGAGTGTGTGGGTGTTGTCACAGCATGCTACCAAACAGTGCCACCTTCTTGTGTGTGTGTGTGTGTGTGTGTGTGTGTGTGTGGTGGGGCTGCCCGGCTGTGGTGGCGGCCATCTTCCTGCTCATCGCTAGTGTTCTGTTCTGTCTGTATGCAGATAAAATCGATTAAAACGCCCGTAATTCAGCTGTGGTTTCAGCTCTGACAGGGTTTCTTAGCTTTGTTAGGCCTGTTAGCTTATTTTCTGCCAAACATTCTACTTCGGTGTGCAAAATATGGGGAAAAAAGGCTAAATATTAAAACAATTTAGTGAAATGTCACAATATTTGCTGTCTCTGGTCTACAGGCTTCAAATATAACTGGTAGAAACGATGTTTCCAAACTTGCTCTTTGTCACTCTGCATTGTTTTAGCCTCGTGGAAGCAAATATGAGGACGTAGAGTTCACTCTTGTAGGCTGGGATCCGAACTGAGCGATGGTGGGATGAAAGTCGGCCAAATGAGGAATGGCTTCGGTTTGGCAGGTGCTGGATCGGAATGCAGCTATCGATTTGGCTGTTATAGTGTCAATCAAACACACTGCTAATTTACTAATGACGCCTCTGGAGGCTGCTGCTCGGCTCCGGTTCTGGATCAGAGTCTGTCAGCGGTGCTCTGCAGCCTCTGTCCATCCATCATTCCAAACTCCTGCTGGGAAAGCAGATTACCTGTGCTGCCCCCTGGCGGAGGAGGCCGGCATCGACGTCTCTGCTCCCACCAGCTGCTAATGAGCTGAGGTCAGGTGACCCGTTCTGGCCCAGTGACCTTTGACCTCAGCCTGTTGACCCGGGTTCAGTCAGGTGACCACGGCGGATCTTCATCAGGGTGGTAATGAGACGCTTGGAGCAAGAGCTCAGCATCCACCCACAAACAGCAGCAGCAGGACGCGCCGGCGGCTTCGCAGCGCCAGGGAGGGCCGCGCCGCGCCACACCGCGCCACGCTCGCCGCTGTAATCTCATAACGGTTAAAAGTGCCTAATCCCCGTCGTAGCCGGGCCTTTGTGACTCAGGCTATTTCAGCTCGCTGTTTGCTCGGAAGGGGAGCGCAGCCGCGTTTCGCCCTAACAGGATTAGACGGCGCCGCCTGTGCACAGGCGTGCAATTCTCCTGTGATATTACAGAGATGCTGCAGAGCTCCCACTGTGTGTGTGTGTGTGTGTGTGTGTGTGTGTGTGTGTGTATATACAGGAATTGATGCAAATGTTAAACATGGAGCTCTGGGTGATGTCAATGAATATGTGTGCCGTGTTTCCACGGAGACAAATGACGCCGCCTAAATGTGCTGCTGCTCTGCTGTAAAGATTCCTGTACTGTGTGTGTGTGTGTGTGTGTGTGTGTGTGTGTGGCTGCGTCTGTGAGTTGTAGCAACTTTCCAGAGCTTGTTTGAACCACTTCTCTCCACCTGAAAAGAAAGTGTGAGGTCAACAAGCAAACTGCCTCGTTCATCATAAACCAGTAACGAAGCGATAACACGAGCAAATACTGGTGTCATGTGGCAGGAAAACACAAACAGTCAGGAAGACGCGATGTCCCAAATGTGTCCTCATTAGTGAAAGAACAAGTTGTTTTCATCAGCTGATCAGCGTCGCGCTCATCTAAAACTCAAATTGAACTTGTCAGCAGTCGCTGATGTTTGCATCTGTCTCAGTTCTGACAATCTGGCTTCAACACACTCTCTCACACTCTCACACACTGTCACACACTCTCACACTCTCTCACACACTCTCTCACTCTCACACTCTCACACACTCTCACACACTCTCTCACACTCTCACACTCTCTCACACTCTCACACTCTCTCACACTCTCTCACACACTCTCACACTCTCTCACTCTCTCACACACTCTCACACGCTCTCACACTCTCACACACTCTCTCACACTCTCACACTCTCTCACACTCTCACACTCTCTCACACTCTCTCACACACTCTCACACTCTCTCACTCTCTCACTCTCTCTCACACTCTCTCACACTCACACGCTCTCACACACTCTCTCACACTCTCACACGCTCTCACACTCTTCCTCTCCACTTTCAAGGCTGTCAGGTCTCTCCACCTCAGCCTTCCTGCCTTTCATCGCTGTCCTCCCTCTGAGTTCATCCTTTCAGCCAGTCGGGGCCAGACACCAACGTGAAATGTCCCTGAGCTCGCCGACCCACCGCCACGTGCTTCACGTTCACCAGGTTTGGATGGAGAGACCTCAAACGCACCTTTACCTGTCTGGATCCGGGATAAAAAGAGGACATTGTCTCCTTTTCTGCCTAATCCTGGACGCTGTCTGGGCCCAGATGTCCCCTCCGTCTCCATTATGCTCTGTTGTCGTCTCTCTCCGGGCAGCCATGTTGCTCCCTCCACGATTCCATCAGCCGCCGCTGCGCCTCCATCCTGTTCTCCGCATGTTGCCTCTTGTCTGCGGTAATAGGTCGCTCCGTCTCAATTTACGGGACGTCCCGTCTGTCCCGAAGCCCCAGAATCACACACCTGCTTTTGATTGTCTTTTTCTTGCTTTGCTTCTGAGTCATTATTTGATAATCTGGACACTTTCAGCAGCTCTCCGTTTACGTGGTTTAATGACGCCATTGACAACAACGTGAAATCAAAAGTGATGAATAACAGAGCGAAAACACAACGAGGCTGGTGCAGAATTACTTTAGAGGCAATTAAAGGTCACATAAAGGGAACAAATGAGTCTGGTGATTAATTGACGAGAACAAAAACGGCCTCTACATGTGATTGGCCTGAAGCCAGCACGGTTGCTGGGCAACCGCCTCACTTCCGATTGTGCGGTTATGCTAAACGAACATTAGCGCTGACATTTATCTGCCTTTAATGAAGACACACTGGACTGGTCCTGGAGTGGGTGTGAAGAGATCTGTCCATCCGGGCTGCTGGTCCAGGGGAGTGAACCTGGTAGACCTCAAAGGTGCTACGGAGCTTTGATGTGATCAAGATCCAGCTGAAGCTCCTCCAGGAGCAGCTCGTCAGAGTCAGGCGGTCAGTGATGGAAACCAGCTCGTCAGCAGGCCTGGAAATAATTCTGAAGCTGGACACATCTTTCTTTCCTCTCCCTCTTTCCTCCCCTCCCCTCCCCCGTCTCCTCCATTGTCAGCCTTGATTACCTCTCCCACCTTCCCCGTGATTGTTCTCATCTCCTCCTCTTTATTTCCATCCTCCTGGCCTCCTGCTGCCGGCTTCCATGCTGAATTCTCCTCTTGTCTGCTACAGCTTCTCCTCCTCCCTCCATCGCTCCCTCCTTCTGTCCGTGGGGACTCGTCACATCCCTGTCGGCAGGAGGCCCGCGGCTCCACCAGGTCGTAGAAGAAGAAAGAAACGGTTCCTCTTACAAATTCTGGAGAATTCTACTATCGAAACTCATTCAATTACAGGAAAAAGCTGCTCCTGGCTCATCGTCATCTGAACCAGCTCCAGAAGGTCCAGGAACAAACGCGCGGAGCTTTTCGCTGCTACACGGTTCAGGAGGTCCAGGTGGCCGGTGGAGGTTCTGAGCCTGTCGACATTTTTCTGGCATCTCCTCGAAATCAGCCTCTTTGTGGTCCTGTCAGGTGCAGGTGATGGATGCTCGCCGCCTTCAGCCCCTGAGGAGCTTCGGAGGGATCTTTTATTCAGCCCTCACTTGGCTGTCAGATAAGACGGATTCGCCGAGCTCAACTTTCAAACTGCTGAATCAGAATTGAGCCGCGGTGAAGTTGGAATCCTCAGGTGCAGCCGAACTTAGCAAAGTAACCAAGTGGAGCTTCTTCAGATCTTTTTTGGGAAGGGATCCACCAATGATCTGCATCTGCTCTGCGTTTTATTCCCACTCCAGCCTGGAAGCTAGGAGCGGCTAATTCTGCCCTAAAGCTAGCAATTCTCCCCTGAGGACCAGTTTGGCTCGCCTGTCATGTGACTGCTGCGGGCCGGGAGGGTTTTTTCATCTCCGCCAGGAAGCAGCGGCTCCTCATCGAGGCGCTGAGGAAAGCTGCACCTTTCTGCTGCTGCCAGCGGCACGCGTGCTGCGCGGGAGCAGCAGAACCGCGGGGGAGCGTTTAACGCGCTGGAGGTGTGAGCCTCCAACGCAGCTGTTGGCAGATGTTAAGCACTTTAAAGTTAGCACTTCCTGTAGGAACAGGTGCGTGTGTACGTGCCCGCGCGAGACATCAAAGCTTTGCGAGCTCCCTCTGCCACCACCATCTGCTGCTCCACCTCTGCATCCGCCCAGGTTGGATGCTTCTCATTGTGCGATTTTGTCCAGATACGACTGAAAATTCCAGCAGCATCTTTATCGACGGAAGCGTTTTACCAGGACGTACGGCCCTGGTGGAGGTTGGAGATCCTCCACCAGGGGACACGACAGGACGCGATGTCTTCCCTCCGTGCACGTCGAACCTCTTTAATGCAATAACTTTTTTAAGCTGCAGAGAAGGATCGATAACTTATTAGCTCTGGAAT
>CAAE01015100.1:50284-82869 GCA_000180735.1 Tetraodon nigroviridis | reverse complement strand
CCCCCCCCCCTTCCTCCCTTCCCCCCTCTCTCTTTTTTTTCTTCTCTCCTTTTCTTTTCCACCATTTTGAACACTGCAGCTCAATGTGGTGGAATTGAAACAGGGGTGGGCAAATATTTAGCCTGAAGGGCCGCTTTGGGTTTCAGATCTTGATGAACAGGCCAACCAGATGGTGCAGGAAACCAACCCCCAAACGGGGAATGGAGGTTCAAATAGGGCCGGACTAAATAGTTTATTGGGCCACATGTGGCCCCCGGACCGTAGTTTGCCCACCTCTGATTCAAACCAGCACATCTGCTTGTTTTTCTTGCAGAGCAGCTTGGTGACTGTTTCGCTGAGGAGGGAGGGCAGCCGGAGGGAAAAAGCGCCGCATTTACTGCTTAATTTACTGAAACCTTTGCTGTTGGTCACAGCTCAAAGGACGAGACCGTTGGCGTGGGCGGCTGACTTCCCTCCGCCTGCGAGCGCTCGGCTCAGAGCAGAAACCGGAGCAGAAACCTCCGTTCCAGAATCCTAATGTTTAACCAAGCCGGGCTGCTGATGGATTTAAGGTTTATCATCAGTTTAAATGCGACGGCTGTGTTTGGACGTGCCGCAGCAGAGCAGCCTCCTGTTGTCGCGTCAAATAAACGTCTGACTGCTGCCTGCAGAATTCGTCCTCTCGCGCTCTAATTAGGTCCCGATTATGTAAAGCAGAGGCTGTAATTGAAAGTGTCGGCTCTTTTTGACAGGGAATACTTCAGAAGCGTGCCGACGGCGCCGGCTTCTGATAGCCCTGACCTTTGGATCTGCAGCTGCGGTGGCGGCACATCCACACCGGCTGTATCGTTCCTCCGGACTGCCAGGATGATTTACGGCTCGTGTGTGGGCCACGACGGCGAGGATGGGACGCCGATGAGCAGCCGCTGCAAGACCGGAGAGATTCCCCTGGTGAAGGACAGATGAAGAAGGAGGGGGAGTTTTTTCCTATCTTTTCCACCCCCAAGGTCGATCCACGTTGTTTACACCCCATCAGGGTGCAGATCCTCTGGATTATATGGAGGAGAGCCCTGATCCTGAGCCAGGAACCATCCTGGTTCCACCCAGTAGTGATGGACTCCTGCAGCAGAGGTCAGCGACCTCTGTGGAAACGTCCCTGAGGAATCTTTCCCGGCATCCAGGCACCAAGAGAGAAAAAGACAGAAGAGAGGAGAGGAAGAGTGTGACATGCTCCTCAACGTAGCAGCGCAGAAAAAGTTCAAGAAGACATGAATAGAGGAGGAGGAAGAGTAGGAGAAGGAGCAGAAAAGTCCCAAAATACCAGAGGCTTTGGACTTTAATGAAAGGGACACGGCTCAGTGGAGGAGGACAAGACCGGAGGAAGGTCGAGTAAAAGCGCTGGCAGGTGGAGAGAGGGGAGGAGAGCCCGTTTAGGCTGAGAGGAGGAAGAGGAGCAAACGCAGTCAGAGTGAGAGGCATGCTTCTATCTGTCGCACACACAACCAATGATCCCCTTCTGGAGCGTCCCGTCTCCGTCGGAGAGGCTGTTTTTAGCACCACCGCTCAGATTTATTCGCTGTCTCCTCCTGTGTGAAAAGCTGTGGCTGCCTGGTCCAGTTTGTAAGCTTTCCAGGCTGTTTGTCCTCCTCAGGAATCTTCGCTCCCTCTGCTCCGCCATCGATCGATTCCCCTTCTAAACTTTCCCTCCAACTTACTCAGGAGCCCAAGTTGAATTACAGTTATTAATTCACCATTTCAGAAGGTTCTCGGTGTGTGTGTGTGTGTGTGTGTGTGTGTGTGTGTGTGTGTGTGTGTGCTGATCCTGCTGAAGGATGAAAACACCCCGTTGCTCTGCGGGGGTTCCTCAGGCGCCGTGAGGGGCTCGGCTCTAGCTCGGTAAACTGACAGATCATTTTGGAGACAGGAAGAGCTGCGCCAACCCTTCGCTTGGTGTGAAGGCATCTCCGCGCAGTTACTTCGAGTTCTTCAAGAATGCAGGTTTTTAGAGTGATGCTCACAAACTGCCTGACGGGTTTTGCTCTGTCATGCTAGCTGAAGAACCAAATGACGTTCAGCCCCACCTTCTTGTTAGCATGCTAGCTGAGAGGGGGTCGGAACCTTTTTCCAACCAATCAAGCTGACAACCCTATTGTGAAGGCTCTGCGGACCAGATTGAATAGTTCATCGGGCCACATGTGGCCCCTGGGCCTCAGTTTGCCCACTTTCATGCGCCCACGGGAGCCAGACTAGGACTGGGCCAACACCAGTCTGGTTCAAAGCAGCTCAGCTCAGTCCCAGTCAGGCAGAGACGACCAATCAGAAGGAGCCTTCCAGTTGGTCAACCAGTTTTCCTCCCTGATGCCTGATTCTTTCTGTTTGTCGCAGGTTTCCTCCGTTGACACCAGCTGATCTGAGACCAGTGAATCTGAGTTTGCTGCAGCTAAAGGCCGCTTAGCCTCCTCGCAGCCGTTTCCAGGCGTCCCGGACACTCCAGGTAAGACGTTTCAGCGACACAAGCATCAGAAATGGCTCCTTCAGATTCCTCCTTTATCTTCCGCCTGTTCTTCTTGCGGCGTCACCGCGCTCGCAAACTCATGTTTTTGCTTATTGGAAATTGCATTTTAATGTCAACTGGTGCCAAATGTTTGGCTGTTATTCCTGAAAGAGTCATGTTGCAGGAGATGAAAGTTTTATATATCCGGCGTGACGGGAATGTCCCCTCTGAACCGATCCAATAAACGACGGTTTGCTGGAAATGTCACATCTGCATGTTTCAGCGAGGCGAGGCTGGTTTTGCCGCCTCTGTCGGGCCGGCGGGTTTAAAGTTTAAACAATATCAAGCAGAGCTTTAAAGGAGCCCTTTCAGGAGCTTTAATTACCCTTCCAGGGTTCCTGGAATAGCTGTGCCACTGGTTTCCCGCCTGGTTTGGTTGCGCAGCCTGGAGCTCAGAGTCGCTCTCGGGACGTCAGCCTCCAGAACAGCAACCGCGCAGGAATGTTGAGTGATTATTGCATTTCCCTGGAACAAAAGAGGCAATCGTTTCACCGATTATAGCCTAAAATGCCAAAAGTGGAGAAGAAAGGAGACATAACGACCCCCCCACCCGTCCACGCTGCTAATATTAGCCACACAGCTCTTGAACGAGTCTCCGTCTGAGTGGTTTTATGTCCGTTGACAGCTGTTCTCACCTCTGTTGTCTCGTTTTCCCGGTGCGACAGATGTGCAGACGGGCCCTCCGTGTGTCACAGCCGGTGGGCGGATGAGCATCATTGATCCGTAGCTATTGAGCCACAATTCAGCTAATTAGCGCAGGTTTGAGACTCCCATCCACGCTGAGGAGGACAAAGAGCGGCGACGAGGGCTGTCAGATGTCACAGTGGGGGAGGGGTGGAAAGAATTAGCGCCGCTCTCGGAGGGTCTCGGATACGCTGGGAAACGTGGTTCCAACCATCAACCAGAACGCATCTGCCCAAACCTCACGATGAAGATCATCAAAGGCCAGCGCTGGTCAGCTCCTCCTGGTTCACCTGAACAGGCAGTTTTCAGGAAAGTCGGGTCCTTTGAGGAATATTTGGCAGGGAATGTTGTTGCTGCTCCGCAGAGACCCGCCTGCCGACAGCGAAGCTAATGAGCCGACTCTGTTCCATCGGAAACACTTTTGATGAGTTGGACATTAACTTTGTTAACTCTAATCCCCAGAAATTAAAGATGAATCCTCGACCTGCTCTGGAATTCTCTCGCTCTCTGCCAGATCGACCAGCGAGCATTTTAGCTTCTTCTCACGCACAACAGTGTCATCTTTACGCCTTTGTGCCAGCGTGCATGCAGAAATAAACACACACACTCACACACACCTACTCAAGTTTTGACAGGTCAGCAAGATTTCAGCCACTTAAAGAGATGAGAAGGGAAAAAAAAAGGAAGAGAGAGCAGATTTAGCTGTCAGGCTGCGTCAACCTGCCAAGTCAGTCAGGTAGATGCCCTATATTTAGCAACAAACAATACCTAATATGTTCACACACACACTCACACACACACAGACTTTTACCTGTGATTAAAATCAGTGGTCAGCTGTGCGGTTGGCTGTTGACAGCCTGGTCTGAAGTGGGCGGGGCTCATTAGCCGAGTTGCAGATCGGTTGCTATTTTTAGCCGCTGGCGGGCAGCGGGCTCGGCGGCGGTGGCGTGGTGTGTTTCTAAAGTAGCACAGGCCTCCAGTGTGCAGATGCATCTGGAGGAAGGTGGGACGTGAGCTAGCCTGCTCAGTTAGCGCCGGAGCTAACCTTGATGCTTAGGTAACATCTTGACAAGCATGACTGACTGACATGCTGCTGGGTGCTTCAGTGCTGCAGCGCGGCGCTACTCCTGCGTTATTGCACGGCTCAGGATGCGGCCTTGCATCAGCAGATTCGGGCCCCCCACCGAGCACCGAGGTTATTTCCTCAACCTTCGCGCTTTGATATCTGGCCTCGTGCTGCGCCGCCAAGTGCAAGAAGCTTGAAAAACCGTTTCCTAAAAATTCCAACGATGCCTTCCGGCTGTGCTGTCGGTAACAGAGCGGCTGTATTTGCTGTCCGTCGCTTCAGGAGTGGTGGAGAGCCTCTGGCTGAAGCCAGAACTGACGTTCTGAGCGTAGGTGGACCAGCAACCTCCAGCTGAATGTTGGTTCCTCCTGCTGACGAAGCAGGCGGTCAGGCATTCCTCCGGCCATCTCCGGTTTTCAATCATCGGCTGTTTGATCCTGAGTGGATTTTACGCCTCGCTCACGCTTTTGTCTCTCCCTCCATCTGCGTGCACTCGTTCTTTTCACGCCAGCCTTGCTAATCCTCGCTCTCCCTCCAGGACTGATAAGGGAAGGCACAGGACAGCAGATAAGAGCAGCTCAGGCTGCAGATACATCGCACCTTTTGCACCGCAGACACCCTGTGGGCAGAGTCGATCGCATTTCTGCCGCTAAACTCAGTTGGCAGAAAGAAGGAAAAGAATATTTGTTTACTGGATCCATGGGGTGAAGCAGCTCTGACGGTGCTGGAAGCCAGAGGAGAAGTCACCGCTTTATTGTCCAGAAAAATCCATCAAAATGTGTGAAAAGGCCGTTAAAACAGCAGCTTTTGTGTCCCCTGCAGCTGAATATTTTGCAGATTTTCCCTCCTGACCGAGGAGATGATCGGTTCAGGTGGGAAAAGAGCATGAAAAAGCTGGAATTCTATTGGAATTGTGCATAACTGCCTCACATGGTTACTGACCAGTGCAGTGTTTCAGTTCTGGAGTGAAGGGTTTGAGCTGAGCTGAAGCTGGAAATCGAAAGTCTCCTCCTGACAGAGGAGTCCAGCAGGAGCAGAAGGTGGCCTGAAAGGATGAAAGCGAAGAGAAGACAAAAACGTCAGTCGCCACTGAGTCAAATACCAAGAGAGGGGGAAGAAAAGAGGGGGAGTGCTGGTAAAGGACAAGGAAGATGGCTGATTTATAGAAAACCTGGAGGATTCCTCTATGGAAAAGATGTGACAGCGGACAAAAGGAGGAGCTGAAAGGAGGTAAAGAGGACAGAAGCACAGACAGTGAGGAAGAGGAAAGGTCAGTGAGCGGCCAGGAAGGACGCTCACTGACCTGGAAAGGTGGATCCGGGATCCATCCCACCCGTCTGTGGCTTCGCCTTCCTCGTTTCTGAGAAACACGAAGAAGCTGCAGGAGGAAACTTCTGCTGGTGCTTCAGAGATGGTCAGAAAGAGCAGATGGATCCTCCCGGACGTCTGATCAGAGACGCCTCCACCTCTGAAGCGGCGTAATGACGGCCCTCGTTAGCGGCGCAGACAAACAGGCAGATCAGTCACTCCTGCCTCGTTATGCGGACGTCCAAGCGTGTTATCTCTGAGCCCACGAGGGTGGCGGGAAAAGCGATGGAGTCAGATGAAACCGAAAAGGATCTGAGTGTTTTACAAACGCCTGATTGAAACCTCAGCCTGTGTTTTCTCATCCATCTCCAGTATTTCCAGCTCATTTCTCAGCTTTTTTGTCACTTTTATTTCATTTTTTTGTCTTTGCAGCCTGGTAAACGGTTGCAATGTGAGAAATCTGACACCTGAAAGTCAGAGGGGGGAAGCAATTTCCTGACCTTTTTATTTGAAGACAGCAGATTTCTAATTTCTCATTTATCCGATGCGGCGTTCACGCCACTCCGCCTGTCTGGAACCAGGCTGTAAATGGCCTGCCGAGCCGCCAAAAAGCTGCGTTTCAGAGCGTCTCTGTCCTGTCTGCTGTTTTGCTTTTGTACTTTAATTCCTCGTTGCGCTTCTGCACGCGCCCTCATCACGTTACAATATAAATGCAAATTTCCGCTGCGTGGGCGTAGAAGTGCCGCACGGCCGCCGTCGCTCCCTCGACTCGCTCACTTAGCTCCATTTGCTGTTGCCAACAGTTTTCACCCATCGTCTGCAACACGGAGATCTTTGAGGAGCGAAAGAGAAGTTGTTGGAAACAGAAGAGCGGGTTTTACTGACCGGTTCAGGGTTTCCTCTGGAGGTGGAGGTGAGTTTCTGCACCCACAGCCTGCAACTATCAACCTGAACACACACACACACACACACACACACACGCGGAGGCAGCGTGGAGCGAGGATCCGCTCCCTCAGAACAGATGTGTGTAAACGGGTTTATTCCGGTTCGCTCGGACTGAAAGTGCAGCAGCTCCACCAGCTGCTTCCACGCAGCCTCTGCCGGCTGAGGAACCGTCTCAGAGCATGCACGCTCGTGCCTGCGCGGCCGAACAGATGGATAAGTGGGTGTGTGTGCTGTAAATATACAGGGATGGCGGGAGGGAGGGATGGAGGGATCTGCAGGGGATCCTGTTTGTGTGGATTCTGGATCCTGGTGTGATCCTGCGGTATCGCTCTTCCTTCCTTTAATGAAAACACACCTCCTCTCAGGCCTGCCTCCCCCTTCTGAAAGCTCCGGCTGACTGGCTGCAGCACTGGTGGCCTCCGCGATGACAAGAAGCAGCTGGGATGGAAGTAGAGAAAGGACGGAGGGCGAGAGGAATCCAGAAGAGCCTCCCCTCTAGTTTGTTGGTGAGGCGACGATGAACGCTTGTGCAAACGGAGCTTTTGTCCTAATTAGCTTGACGGCTAAATCAAAAGAAGGCTTTAGTGTGTGATTAGCGTACACGCTCCCAAATTGGTCCGGAGGATGAATATGGAAGCATTTTATGTCTCCCGAAGCAGACATAAAATGCATGGATGTGGAGCATCCCGCGTCTTCCCAGCAGCGTAACCTGACGCGAGGTTCTACAGAAGACCCCTCCCCCCCACCCCAACCCCCTCCCATCAGCCTGTTGGTTGGCCTTTTATTGCGTCCCGCCTGCGGCGTTCTCGTGCAACAGCCGCGTTCTTTAATGAACACCTCGAAAATGTCAGACTTGTCGGCCGGTGGATTAGCTCACCGCACGCCGTGTCCCCGCGTTCCGCAGACGCACGTCCACGCTGCAGGTTTGAGTCGCAGCAAACACGTCCCAGGCCCGCTCCGTCCCTGGTGGTGGACCTACGTTTTCAGGAATTCCCTGGATCTGTTTTTTGGGCCGCCCTGATCTCCATTTGGGCCTGCGGCTCCAGGCTAAAGGCAGAGTCAGCGCGAACAGCGAGACCCCTTAAAGTCGAGCACCTCTACAGAGAAGTGTGCACGGAGCAGATGATTCTTCATCTTGCTGCTCCTATCTCAGAGTGTCAGGCATCGCAGGCTCTGCAGCGACAGATTAGTAGCATTTATCCTCCCTGGTGGAGAAAGAACCATATTTGGCCGCTGAAGAAGCCTCCTTCCTCCTGCTGCTGCCGCTGCTCCCGTCCTCGTCCGCTGACGCAGCTCCGTTGTTATTCCGCTGCTGCCGCTGCTGCTAATGAGCCTCATTTGAGCCGCACGCTGCCAGAATCTTCATCACGCAGCATGAATATTCAGCAGCGGCTCCTCGGAGCGCCGCTGGTTGCTGACAGCTCCACCTGAGACACGCGGCCAGAGGTTCAGTTTGCGGAGGGTTGACGAGGACGGCTCGTCCACGAGGTTCCGCGTCTCTGCGCTGGGGCGAGTCTCCAGCCCATAACTAGAAACCACCTTTCATCTTTCCCAGCTCGGCTAATTGTCCATCCCTCGGACATGCTTGCGCCCCCGTGCTGAATTATGAATCGGCTGAGTGGAACGGCCTGCGCCGTCTAACGACCCTGTGTGAATATAAAAGGTTTCTTTGTTCGCCACCAGACTGTCCTCTGGTTTCAGAGCTAGCTGCCTTGGAAAGGCTGCCGCTGGCGGGGTTAGCACGTGCCTCCGTCGCTCCGTGATCACACGGCTCCTGCTCTGTACCAAAGCAGATCCTGGACCTGTGCTCGCCTCGCTGCCGGAGGCTGTTGCTCATGGGCACATAAACTCACACACGGATGACTGAGCATGTATGTTGCTCTGTGGGCGGAGCCCAGAAAAACCCTGCAGGGTTGCGGAGAACAGCAGACGCGCTGGTCTGCAGCGCTGCACAAACGAGCCCTGCAGAGTCCAGAGTCTGAGAGGATTCAGCTCAGGCGGAGGTGAGCTCTCCAAAGGTCTCGCCACCGCCGCCGCCGGGGTTAGCGCCTCACGTTTTTCCGCCTCCTCCACCTCCGGCTGTGGTATTTTCAGCCGTGAGAAAAATGGTGGAAAGCTGGTCCGGCGCTCTGACATTTAAATGAGTTACATCAGCAGCGCGGCTGAACCCGGGGCCTCCCAGCCGACGTGTCCTGGAGGCGCATGCATGTGCATGTCCTCCGCTGCAGTAGATATATAAAAATACACACAGAAAAGTGTGTTAATGTAAATTCCTCCGCTGCTGTTGCCATGACGTCGTGCTGGCTGGAGCCTGAACAAGTTCGCCCGTGTGGCTGCTGTTTCCTCTTGACGTCTCCCTGAACGTGGCGCTAATTAGCGCTGACGTTCAGCAGCGGAACCGGCAGGTTATAGCTGCTGGGAGACAAAAGGACGGTTAAACTGTGTCAGACGCGTGACGGCGCTGATCTATCCAGATCATTCAGAGAGCTGCAGCGATCAGAAGGAACCGTGCCCGTAAACGAAATGGTTCCGATTTTACATGTTCTTGTTTTCATAAGAACTAAACCATAATAATAATAATGAGAAGGAACCTCAGATGTATCTGAAATCAACTCAGCTGTGGTTGGAACATGCAGGGAGTCAACGGAGAGTGTGTCTTTCTGCGGGTTGCACGTGTGGAACCAACCATGAGAACGTAGGCCTGCGAGTTCACGCGTGCTGTTTGTGCTCCTGCAAATCAGTGTAAACAGTCTGTACACATGCGCACCTACTGTGCACGTGTGCAAATAATTAAATGAAAAATGGTTTAATAAGAACTGTGGTCTACAGCAAAAATCGTTGATGGCTGGTGACAAACTGCCTAAATACACCATAAAAATGATATGAAAAAGACATTTTTATCATGTGAAGATGAAAAGATGAGCGAACGCGCCATCGCTCACGTGCTGCAGTAGAAATCTGTCACCGAGGGAAACAAACAGACGCAGCCACGGAAATATTTGTTTGCAGCACGCGGTCCCATATTGCTCTGTTTGTTTTGCTGAAATATGACAACAATTCAGAGAAGAAAATGATAGAAATGAGGAATCGAGAAAAGGAGTTTAGCAGAGGAACTTGGAGAGGACACGTTGGGCGTAACAAGATGTTCTCTTCTTTCTGCTACCTAGCTAGCATGTTAGTGTGCTACTAAATGTTTTCCAGAAGAAAAAAAAAAGGCAGCCAAACTGATTTATTTGCAGTAGCTGCAGAGACCAAACTGTGTGACTTTCATTAGTGTTTCTCCTCAGATGCTCAGTGTTAATTAAAGTCCAGCCATCAGGAATGATAATTAGACTGAAAGAGAGGCCGAATCATCGAGCGAAGGCAGAAAAATAAGCCCGTTTGTCCGTCTGGCTTCTCGTCAACACAAACACGGCGACCATAATTTGATAAGGCCGGCGAGGGCACACCAGCGGTGTCAGGTTCTGTTTCACCAGTTAGCGTAATCGTTGCTGCCTGAAACCTGAAGAACGCTGAGATAAGACACCAACCGAGCCAGAAAGAAGAGGGCGGAACGCTTGCAGATCATAAACACGACTTTCTTCTTCAGGAGACGCTCAGTCACTAATCAACCACCAAAACCAGCCTCTCCAGCTCTGGATGAAGCTGTCAGACAAGTGTGTTTTAGAGTCTGTGGGCGAGGCCTTCTGATCAATGCCCCAACTGTTCTTTAAATAAATTATTCAGCCAGCTCTCCTCTCCTGGCCGTGGCGTGCCGCACCCGTGATCCTTCCTCCAGATGAAGGCTGTGAACAATGGCTTCAGAATCACACCAAACGGAACCTGCAGGCGCCTGTTTTTTGACAAACACCCTAAGTGACCCGCCTGAAGGCAGCAGGTGGCGCCGCGCAAACCGGATAACGGCGGTCCGGGGGTCCGTCCCTGGGGGGATTAGGAGGGGCTTCGTCATGCAGCGTCGTCTCTAATTACACCGTTTAAACGTTACACCGTCGGCCCGTGTGAAACGTCCTCAGTGGAAACATCCCGAGCTAAAGGCGAGGCTGGACCTCTCCCCTGGAGCAAATCAAAACTTTGGAAACAAATTAAAAGAGCCAGAGCTGCCGTTAGGAGATACATAATATTTTATGCTGGATTAAAGCCTAATCCGCAGTTAATCCCCTGAGAAAGGTAAATAGCTAAATGTCCGCGAGTATTCTGTTAAAACATGCAAATGACAACAGCCTCCCTCTGTTTTCCACTTAGCTCATCCCCCTGTTTTTACCCTCGCCCGCTGCAGCCATTAAATATCTTATTGCTTCATTATGTAGCTCTGAGTTGAGATAAGAGACGCGCTGCTGCCACTGCGGGCTAGCACACCACCCAAAACTCCGCCGACAACAACGTCTCACTTTCATTTTCCTGAAAAAGTCTGATGTAGCCGATAGGCTGAAACTCGCGGAGGATCCGCTTCTCTGAGTTTCTGTGCGGTTTATTAAGACTTGATGAAATAATCAGCGTGTTTAATGGCTTTTTTGCAGGCCGGATCACTCTGGATGGATTAGGGAACACGGGTTTTAGCTTCATACCTGGGTTTCTTTTAACTATCGCTCCTAGAAATGAGAAGTGAAACTTATTAATTTAGATTTCTCTGGGAGTTCTCACACTGGATTAGAATTTTCTGCCTCTCTTCATCATTTTGTTACATCATCATTAATGTTAACCCCCCTCCCCCCCTCCCTCCCCCCCTCCCTCCCCTCTCTGTTATTTAGGACTTCTGCTCGTCTCCAAGAGGAACCTTTCCTCGTCTCTGTTGCCGTGGTAACGCCCGTCGGGGCCATGACCAGTTTCTGGGGTGCCGGTCTCCCGATCCTTTCGACGTGGAACACCTAAGATGGGGACGGGCCCTGCTGCCACGTTTCAAGCTCGGGTCTAATCGCCGTGACGACAGCCCGCTACTCACCTGGCTCTCCGTTAAAGATTTGCCCCTGACCTGCACCCAGCCTCACCTGACACCCAAGCTTGTCTCCGCCCTCCCTTCCCCTACTTTACTTCTACTCTTTCCGGTGAGGTACATTCAGTAACTTCGCCATGGCAACCAGAGTCTGTCGCCTTCTCCTCCTGTTCCCCGCCCTTTTGGTGCTCCACCTGCCTAGTCAGGTGAGAGGGGACTGCTGGCTGATCGAGGGGGACAAAGGCTACGTTTGGCTGGCTATCTGCAGTCAGAACCAACCCCCCTACGAGACCATCCCCCAGCACATCAACAGCACGGTCAGTACCAGCGCTGTGCAGAAAAATGTCTCTGTTGTTTCTTTACCTGCCACCAGGGGGCGGTTAGCTGTTCCAATTGAAGGTGAAGGTAGCTGGCTCCTCGGCGGATTGTTACGTGATGTAAGCAGCTTTTTGCCTTTTTTAGGTCCATGACCTGCGGCTGAATGAGAACAAAATCAAGGCAGTGCTCTTCACATCCATGTTCCGCTTCACAAACCTCACTGACCTCAACCTAACAAAAAATGAGATCAGCTACATCGAGGACGGGGCCTTTGCTGGACAGGCTAACCTACAGGTTTGTAAGAATCCTTTTTTAGTTGTTTGTTTCATTCAGATGTTTAAAGCTTTGCTCCCTCTTTCCATCCCAGGTTCTTCAGCTGGGTTACAACAAGCTGACCAACCTGACGGAGGGCATGTTGAGGGGTCTGGGGCGAATGCAGTGCCTCTTCTTACAACACAACCTCATCGAGGTCATTGCCACCAACGCCTTCTGGGAGAGCCCCAACCTCAGCAGCCTGGACTTGTCTTCGAATAAACTGGCGCGTCTGGACCCGTCTACCTTCACGCTTCTCAACAGGCTGATGGTGTGTGAACTGGCAGGAAACCCTTTCCACTGCGGCTGCGAGCTCTACAGCTTTCTCACCTGGCTGGAAGCCTTTAATAATGTCACCCACACCTATGATCGCCTCCAGTGCGAAACCCCTCTGGAAATGAATGGCTTCCCCCTCCTGAGCCCCGTTCCCGGGCATGGTAAAAATGTCCGTGTCAATCTTCTGTCCATGTGTCATGACGGCGTGATAATTCCAGGGATGACCTCTCAGACACCAGATCAAGATGGTTCAGGGATGGGACTGGACAACCCAGATCAGGGTCTGTACCACCAACCCAACATCTCGTCCACTCCCGATCCTAATTACAGCCATCAGATTTCCATAAGGCTTCATTCTTTGTCTCAGTACATGGTTTCCCTCGTCGTTCAGATCCCACGGCCGTACAGCAAGATGTTCGTTCTCTATCAGTATAACCAGAGTTTCACTGCGGATATCTTGCGTCTTAGAAGAAAGAAGGAATTAATCAAAGTGGACAAACTTAAACCGCACACCAACTACACGTTTTGCGTGGCTTCTATAGGCAAATCTCAGCATTATAACCACACCTGCCTTTCCTTCACCACGCCGGTTTTTCGACCAGAGGACCTCCGAGCTACTTCGTCAACAACCACCCACTACATCATGACCATCCTAGGGTGTCTTTTCGGTATGGTTATCGTCCTGGGGTTCGTCTATTACTGTTTACGGCGGCGGCGCATCCAGGAAGAGAAACAGAAGGCTATAAGTGTGAAGAAGACTATCTTGGAGATGAGGTAACTACACTTTTCAAGATTGCACAAAAAATGCTTATCAAATAAAATTACCTTCTTTTTTGTTTCTTTAAAAACTTGTTTTTTTAATAACTTAAAACTGTCAATATGTCCTGAATTTGTGGCTACAAAAGGAACGACTGTTGTAGTGAAGTTACGCAGTTTTTATTAGAATAATGGATAATGTCCAAGTGGCTCAGTGCAACTCCGTACTGTTTTGCTAAGTCAAACTTTTTCCTTCAGGTATGGCCCGGAAGCTGCTGCAGCGGTGGCTAATGACCCAGGTGCTATGCAACGACTCCAGGAACAGGCCCATCACCAGCACCACCATTCAGGAGGTGCCGGAGGAAACTGCCTCCATCTGCCTCCTCTAGCACAGGCATGCTCCACAGCTCAGCCAACACCACTTCCTCACGGCTCTCCACTTTGCCACAGGTGGAAAAAATGGCCACTGCCTTTTCCGAGGCGATGGGTGGTAAGAGCAACTACATGGATGTGAGGACGGCAGGAGGCGCGATGGAGTGCAGGGAGGGAGGGGTCGCCGGTGGAGCAGGAGTAGGAGGGGATGGAGTTGTGGACATGCGGGGTGGCGCTGAGAATGGGACTGAGGCAGGGGAGGATTCAGATGATGACGGTCACGGCTCGGCATCGGAAATCTCCACCATTGCCAAGGAAGTGGATAAGGTCAACCAGATCATCAACAACTGCATCGATGCGTTAAAATTAGACGCTTCTGGTAATGTTGCAACCACAGCTGAGAACACCAACCCCGCATCTTCCCAGCCGCCATCTTGTATGGTATCTCTTCCTCGGACCCTCCTGCCCCTCTCTCCTGGTCACCCCGGAGACCAAATCATGGCCTCCTCCCCAAAGGTTCATCCAAAAGCTCACGCTCAGCCACATCCTCAGCCTCACGTGCAACCTCATCTTCAGCCTCACGTGCAGCCTCATCCTCAACTGCATCAGCAACCACATCCACCTTCTATGGCCCCAGTGCCCCTGGTCATGCCTCTGTCTGAGCGTCCGGGCATCAGTGGCGGTGGGTTTCTCACCCCTCCTTATCGCGACCCACCACCAGCCAATGCCATACGGTCGCTTCAGAGGCAGTTGAGCGCCGACACGGCTGCGGCGAAGAATCGGGGCGCTACCCCCGCTGTGGCATCTGCCAAGAGTAACAGGGTATACGGTGTGGACATTCCAGAGCAGCGCAATGATCCTCCCAAGTACCAAGAAAAAGGAAGTCCGGTTGTTTGCAGTGGAGGTAGTGGTGGTGGTGGTGGAGGAGGTTGCAATGGAAACGGGATGGGTAACGTCAATGGTGCTGGGGTGAGCATGAATGGGGGAAGTGTGGGTTGTAATAATGGGAATGGTAGTGGGGTGGTCAACCATGCGCAGCAGCAGCAGCAGCAGCAGCAGCAGCAGCAGCAGCAGCACCATTTAGAGGTCCAGCCAGACTACCACAACTCCGAGCACCGCCACTCCTTTCCTGCACTATACTACGAGGATGTCAAAGATTTGCCCTCCCCTCATAAGGCCTCATTCCTCAAGCCTATAGGCCGCAACAGGAGGGATGGCACGGCCAACTACTCACAGCTCTCGCCTTCCCGTCACCACAGCTACAACTCTGGTTACTCTTCTAGTCCAGAATATTCATCTGAGAGCACACTGCGAATCTGGGAGAGATTTAGGCCTTACAAGAAAAGCCCCAGAGAGGAAGCCTCCTATATAGCAGCGGGACATGCCTTGCGCAAGAAGGTGCAGTTTGCAAAGGACGAAGATCTCCATGATATCTTAGATTACTGGAAGGGTGTTTCTGCCCAGCAGAAGCTGTGAACCCAGCAGACAGCCCAACACTGTGAAGGAGACTAAACCTTTGGACAGCAGACTAACAAGGGGACGGATGTTGATGTAGCAAAACAGATGTTTTTTCTGAGGTTGCCAACTCTGCTTAATCCACTTAGAGCGATTTTTTCTGGTTGACTTTGTTTTTTTAAGCCAACTATTAGGACATGTTGTTTCTGATGCTTTGTCTCAACACTACCCTAACTAAATCCTGTTGTTTGGCTGACTACCTCATACCGGGCACTTTGGTCCATGTAGGATTCCACCGGCCGTGCAGGTACCACAGAACATGCTAAGGTGGCGACGAGAAAACATCTTCTACCTCATTACTGGCAGACTGTAGCTTCGCTATCTCTACTGAAACAGCCCCCCTGGTGACAAAAAATGGCCTTCCTTCCTGTAAATCCATCACAAAACAATTATTCCTGGACACCTGCTCTCCTAAAGGGGCTTCATTTAGTCAGATAATGGGAAGCGGTGAGGGCTGAGGTGTACTCGTTTCACAATAGCCTGGATATCCGTGTTCAGGGAAGAACAACAGTTGATCCTTATCAGGCTAATTGTTCATGCTGGCAATTAGCCTGTTCCAGAGTACGTCAGGAACGGTGTGGGTTGAACAGGCGAATCGATTCAGAACACCGACCACTACACATGCCCGCTGATGCCTGGCTGGGTGGCGAGTGTGTGTCTGTGGAGTGTTTCCGGCTCCCTGCACGCATCCACTGGAAGCTACGGCTCCTGCCTGTCACACTAGCCCGGTAGCCTGAGATAAACTTTGGTCTTTACGTAAATTCCTTATTTAATGGTGTAGCACTTTTTTTTGATAAGGGAAGCTGATTTGTCATAAAGAAAGAAATTTACATTTGAATAGGGGATGTAGGGTGAGTGTGGGGGAGGTTGGCAGTCGTTAGCTCCCACATTCGAGCACGCAGTAATCACATTTAGGTGCTCTGAGAGCAGGTGAGAGATGCGCCGCAGCTCATTCTGAACTGGCCGAGATTAGGGAGACAATGAAGAATCCATGTGTCATTTTGAGAGTGAACCTGCATTGAAACTGCAATTAAAGTCAAAAACACCTGATATTAGGCCTGAAGAAGAAAGGGAGGCAGGCAGACAGAATGCCACTGAGACGTAGTCTGCAACCCGGCTGATTCTGAACGTCTACATCCACGGACCTGCTGAGGGGAAGATCCTGTGGACCAAAGTGCCTTACGGAGGTTTTGGCAGATCTGTCTTTTTATTCATTATATTCCGAACCTTTCTAATATGGTCAGAAATGAGAAACTCTGCATTTGAGTTGCAACTGGAATGTGTAGAACACTGAAATAAGCAGGAGCAAGGCTTGAGCTCATCGCTGGCAAAAAGTACATATCCACCCAAAACAGTTCCTATAAATGATGACGTGCTGAGCATCAGTGGAAACCTTGGTTTCGGCAGCCATCTTGCTTTTTTATTCTTTTCTAAATTACTGAAGAATTTGTCCTGTAAGTTTTTCCCTCTTACCTTCTGCTTAATGGGTTAAATGAACAGCTAATCTGTAGAGGTTGATGTTGTACCATCCTCAAAGGTCAGAGAGCTGTTCTGATGTTATCACCTCAGCTAAACTGGGAGCCTGATTGGACTAAACCACGGTCGCCCCCGCCTGCCGTCTTTCCTTCTGTTGTGAAAGACGCGCCGTGACCTCTCTCAATAATGCAGACAGGTGAACCAAAGAGGAAACGCTCCCCCAGGAGCTGACCCGGCCGTGGGACTCTGAGGTCCAACCTCACCGCCAGCATTCTTTCTCTTTTTGAACCTAATTGCTCAGGAAGGCTCGACGCGTCAGATCTGGACGTGACTCATTCCCGCCGGTTTTTCCGCCAGGCAAAGATCTGATGATGTGCACGGTCCTTAAACTTTACCCGCCGTTAGAGGTGTGAAGGTGGAATAAATTCTCCATCTTAAAAGGTCAGGCAACAGGAGAAATGGCTTTGAAGACAACAGTTACACTCACATCTCGGTTAGGAGCCGCCGACCTAAACGTGGGACGTGGTTGCGCTCCAGTGGAGCTGAGCTCTGGCAGAAGCAGCAGCAGACGGAAAAACAAGGTGGATCAACTCAGCTCTCTGCAGCCATCCCAATAAATACTCTTATTTTGTAACTAAACAATGACTTTGATCCCCTGGCAGCAGGTTCTAAACCCGGCAGCCGTCGCAGCCGGATTTGAAGTCTGCGTTTTATTACTTTAATATTCAATCAGTGAAACATAATAGTCGCTGGACGGAAAACTGACAAAAAGATATTGAGTTGGAGACTCAGATTTAAGACTTTCCACTTGTGTAGGAGCACCGTGAAAGCCCAGCTGATCATCTCTAGCCCGTCCACAGCGATCAAGCCTTGCTTCTCTTCATCTCATTCGGAGAGCGTCTGACTCCAGTCCTCAGAGGCCAGAAACCAGTAGCGTACCACGGGACTGGGACTCATGTCCCACTCCAGTCTGGCCAGAGACCAAAAGGATGAATGACTAGGAGGAATAGTTGACAGGCTGAGGAGGAACCAGGAGGCAGCTGAGACCTGTTCTGGTCCCTGAGGATTCGAGTCAAACGTTTCTAGAGTCCCAGCAGTGGAATGTAAATGCTAATCAGATGTGCCGTCGACCCTGAGGGTTCTCCAGCTAAGGTTAATGGTCAGGGGAACGAGGTTTTCTGCTGTTGCCTCGGAGACGCATTCCCAAAGGTTCAGCTCCACTTTTCAGTTTTTTAAGCTTTATTGAAAACATTAAGTCAGCGGTTGCTTCTTCTGAGTCACACGGCAAATTTATGAAGCAGAAACTGTCGAGTCGAAGAGGAAAAGGATAATCACGTCATCCAGGCAACGCCAGACGCAGACTTTGTTTTACCGTTTACAGGGAATCCGACCAAACGCCCCTGGAGCCCTGCGCTTGTAACCCTACCCTACCCTGTTGTAAACTACAGAGCTCAGAGGCGTTTGGGAAGCTGCAAATTGGTGCACGTTGAGGAAGCATTTCTGTGTGAAAATGTTTGAAGGTCCTGCTTTCGGCGAGCTAGCTAGGGCTCCACCCACGGTTAGCGACTTTCTGCATCCTGCCAGTCTCGTGAAAGTCATATGTATTTCTATTGTGCGTGATAGTTTTATAAATCTTCTGATGCCTTACAGATGAGATTCTGATGCCAAGATCCAACTTCAGCTCTTGGGTTTTCCTGTCCCGTAATTGGCGGTATTCCGGTCTAGTTGGGGTGGTCCTGCAGGACTGACTGGTGACTGGAGATTTTTTACAGGTTTGTTTGGTCTCTAAGGAGCCTGTAGTCATGGAAACCGCAAATATCCAAATCAAATCAAACTGGTGGAAGCACCGATGTGTGAGCCAGGGGGACTGTTGGCACATGCCGTCGTGTTGATCCACATGTGACAGGCCGGTAAAGATAGCAGGGTCTTTGTTGTTATGGGTTACGAGCGGCAGAGCCAAAAGTCCAGGAGGCTCCCTCAAAATTTCACCGCTGGCCAGGAGAAACGCTGAAAGCTTTTTCTGATACTGCTGGGAGCAAACGGGGAGAGAGGACGGCTTCACGGCTAATCTCAGAGCACAAACTCCAACCCCGCCCCCCAAGCCCACCGCTCCAAGAAGCACAGCTAGAAAACCCAGAGAGCGTGTTTTAGAAAGTGTTAATGCTAACGTTACATCCAGGATTTTACGGTTTTATCATTCCAGATCTTCTGAGTTCAGTGCTGCTACAACAGCAGATTCAGGAGCCTGGCCTTCACACCGAGAACCGGGGATCTAAGTAGAATCGCTCAGTGCAAATATCGTTCTAACAGGATCATCGGCCTCCGTGCACATGGGTGGGAGGTCAAAAGGAAGGCCGGAAGAGGCTGCCTCAGCACTTTTCCAACTTCACACCTGAGGGAATAAAACCAAACAGGCTGGTTTGCCAACACAAAAGATAAGTTTTCACCCGACGGGAGTCAAACACAGCTCACGTACATGTGTAAATACTGATCGTGAGGACAACCGTAAGGAGGACTGAGGCCCCAGCAGACCTCTGCCCTGGGAGGGTTCCCGCTAACCCAAACGCTAACCTGAACCCACCTGCAGACTTTCACAGATGTTCCATTGCAGCCAGCGAAGCCCCTGATCTTTGGCTCTGCCCAACGCCAGCTGCTGACAGGGTCCACCAGGCTGCTGAGGCTGGTTCTTCTGCTCTGGAGACTGAGGAGTCGCCCTGTGAGTCCCACAAACTCAAGCAGAGGAGTTTCTACCGGAGGCCAACTGTGATGCACACATTCTCACGCAGCAACAACACACACACAAACACACACATGCACCAATGTAGAGAATCAATGAATATACTGTACGTGTTTGAATAGATTAGAATTATAATTATATGGACATGAAATCCGAGAATACACCCCCCACACACACCTACAAACACCTTTCCACACAGCAGTGACATCATCACACCTGACACCGCCAGTTATAGACTTAAGATCTCTATCAACGTTTACAGGACTGGTCTTAAAGTGCCAAACTGGCGAGGTTTACGAGCCGAGAGGAACCAAACATCTGGACCACTCTCCTTTGTTGTCTCGTCTCTTCTCCGCTGTCGTTTCTTCACTGTGTTGTACTTTTTTCCCTCCCACATCTGTTCTGCTACGGCTGTGAATGAATTTGCTTGTGTTAACGTGGCGTGGACGCCTTCTGATCTGTCGGAACTCTTCTGTTTGGCAGGAGGAATTGACGATGAACAAAATTTGAATCCACATCTGGGCCAGCAAGTAGCTTTAAGACCCAGTGTCTGAAGGTTTCAGGATTTTGTTTCTGTTCATTTTTGTTGATGTATTCACACACAAACACACACACACACACACACACACACACACACACACACACTCTCCGACCTGTGGAGGAGAGCTGATAACATGCTTTTCACTGCTGGCCTTTTCAAGGCCCTTTTTTTTCGCTAGTTTCTCCAAAGAAAAGGTCCAGAAAAGACTGTGTGAGTGGAAGCTTTTGTGAGACGCTGTTGGCAGGAATAATCCATCCATCAATCTGCATCTTTTCTTCCTTTCTCTGAGGTCGAGTGCGTAGGCGCGTCTTAGCGGCTGACAGAGTGACTGTTGTGTTATGAATGTCTTTTCTGCAGGTGATGCATGTCTGAAGTGCTCAGTTAAGCTAAGTCTCTGAGTTCTGGCTGCTCCGCTCACGCATTTTGATTCGTTCACACATGCACAGATCTCGCCACTTCCCTGACAGCATCTCTTTTGATTCCTATAGTGAAATACTCAGAACACCGGTTTACAGTTTTTAACTATGAATCAGGAATCCCAACAGGGACCTAAAACGCCACCAAACATATAGACTCGTTCAAATATGGGCGTCCCAGGAGAACACAGTGCATTAAAGTATTAACAGTGAGGAGCAGCCCCCTCGTCCCTTAAGCATCACTTAGACAACAATTGATTTGCCAATTACTCACCGTGGAACATGATCCAGGCAAGCGCAGCGACGCTCCCGTGGGCAAACAAAAGCTGCTAATGTAATAAGAGGAGAGAAGGGCCGCTTCACTTTCCACCATCGTCTGACTTCAGACGGGATAAAGAATGCTGGGAAGAAGCATCCAGTTCTTAATTGGTCATTTGTACGCAGCATCTGCCCAGGTTAATACAGACGAGCAGTGTGGGAAGTGTGTTTGCTGCTGCTATCAGTCATGGCTGCAGGCAGGATGTTGTTGGCTCGTTTCCATCGCTTTTGGCTCTTTTTTCCAGCTCCGTAACCAGATTTCACAGTCGGCAGCTGCCTCAATCAGGGAGAGATGGATCATCTCTGCTGCTGGAACGTTCTGCTCCACAAGTACTTGTGGTTCTCAGACTGGCCCAGAGTTGTGAGTCCAGGCCCTGAGAGCCGAAGATCTGAACGTTCCGAACGTGGATGCGGTTCTGATCCCAGACGCTCAGGCTGCTGCTAACACTGTTTTCTGCTGTTGAATTCCATGTGTTGGCTGAAGCAGAGGCTTCAGGGCTTCTCTTGCAGCTCCGTGCCGCTCTGGTTCAGTCCGATGTCGCGCTGTCGTTCCCAGTTGCCGACCAATCGATTACAGGCAGCAGCGGCGGTATTCCGAGGGCAGTGAAGGGCGCAGTCAAGGTTGCTAGGTAGCAGATAAGAAGTCAGGTTCTCATTAATTACCTTCAGTCACAACATGGGAGGAAAACATTGTGGTTTAGAGCTGCAGGACACTCGAATATTTACCTTTAAACGTATTTCAGTTATTACCGCTGGTGGAAATAGAATTAAATGTCTTCTGAATGACCTCTGGACACCAGATGACCCAACTGGAGGGGAGCAGGTCACCCCTGGGGTGTAGAAAATTGATCAGCAGAGGTGAGAAATTAAATCAAAGCTGAGTAATTAGGGTAATTGTTTTTGGATTAAATTACAAAGCAACGTTGTGGAGAAACCAGGCAGCGAAGGATGAATATTCTCTGGTCGTAGCAACACCATCTAAAATCGCCGGAGCTCAGATTTTCCTCTTTTCTGTCTGGACCGCCGTGAAAATCGGGGATCAGAACCTCAAAGCAGTAAACATCAAACATCTGGCGCCGGGGGCCAATCCTGCCTGCTCTAAATCTGTCTGAGACGATGGTGGAGCTCAATGCTAATCTGGACACCGGCTAACTCTCCCCAGAAGGGCGTTGTCGTCTCCTGTAGAGGCCGTCTAAGATAACCTCAGCTGATGCTCCATTAGCTGGATGTCTCTAACGTGCACTAACTTTGGGTGTGCTCTGGTGAATGGGTCTTGTTGTGAGTCCAGTGCGGGTTGTGACTCTTATGAGCTGAAATTGTCCCCCTCACACAGACGTGTAGGATGGACCTCGCGTCCCGCCGCCACGCTGCAGCCGCCACGCTGCAGCCGCCGCGCTGCAGCCGCCGCGCTGCCCTTTGTGGTCGTCACAGACAAACACGAGCTCAATAAAAGCTTTTAACCAGAGCTCAGAGGGAGTGTGGTAAACCCTTTCAGATTTGTGTTTTTGGCTCCGAGAGAGCGAGGGATGAGGCAGACGCGCCGGCCAGGCTGCACTCCAGGACCACTCAGAGCGGTTACAACTTGCTGCCTGTCTCAACACCTTAAAGTGATTCCACCATCTTAAATCTGTTCCTTCAGACGCTGCAGCGAGACCTCAGAGAAGACGGGAGGAGTCAGGGGCAGCTGTGATGATGGAGGGACAAACGGAAGCATTCGATCAGAGAGAGAGAAAGAAAACGAGAGAAGCTGGTTCAGAATGAAACGATTAGCAAAGCTGGTTTCTTCACGGAAGCGTCTGCGTCCGTCCCTGAACGCTGCTCGGCAGATTTGTCTGGGCTCTGCTCGAATCTGCTCTCGCCTTGTCTGGGATTGAGTCAGCGGCTTGTCCATGAAAAACAGGGGGATCAGAGGATCCGGGGGAGATTGGGAGGGTTGCGGGTTTGATTCCAGCTGCTCTGCTGTTCCCCTGCGCTTCCGGACGGTCGGTGCTCCAGAACTCTGTCAGCACGGCAGGCTGACCCGTTAGCGAAGCTGAGTGATGGCTGGAGAACAGCGCCAGGCACGTTCTGATCCAGCAGGGACGGCAGACGTGCGCGGCCGCAGGCAGGGGTCTCGCTAACGCGTCAGGTTGTCCGTCAGATCCTGAATGAGTTTGGATGCTCCCTGCGTCCACCGCGGGGCCGAGATCAGTCCCAAATTACAGCCTTCTCAGCTCAAATCGCTCTTCAAAATCGAGCTTTTTACCCAGAAGGCGAGGTTGTTTTTCTGCTCGTGCTCGTTTCATCCTTGGCCTGAAGGGCAGAAACATCAGGATGCTGCAGGCGAGTCTTCGGGAGTCTCTTCGTTTTAACTTTGGAGATGATGCGTGAAGACGTGATTTCTCTGCGCAGCAAATCGGTTCTCAGCCCGCAGGCTCCAGCTGTTGCCATGGCAATAGCCCCTGGCGGGGGGGAGGGAGGGGCGTTTTCTCACGCCTGGCCGGGCGGCTATCTGGGCATCGCAATTAATGACCGACAATGGATTCTGTGAAGTGGCCGTTTGCCAAATGAACCTGAGAACATGTTTTCAGTCCCCGCCCTGTGGGGGGATCCCGCCCCTCACACGCACGCAGCCTCAGGTTTACTGTAGTTTCCATGGATTTCTGCACGCTGTGACTTCTCTCCAACAAGCACCTTCAGGCCAAAATATTGACACCAAAGTCAATAGCGGTTGAGATTGCTATTACATTTTGTAATTACAATCGCGCTCCTGCGAGGCCGGATCGCTACGCTCACTTTCCCCTAAACTCACCCTCAGGACAGACTTTCATGGAAGCAGCGCGGCTGATGCTCCTTTTCTGCACAATTTCTCCTCCTTCATCAGGAGCTGAAAAGCGCTGTTATAAAGGGGCGTGGCCTCCAGTCAGAAACCCGCCATTTGGGTTGTTTCTCTCTCTCTCTCTCTCTCTCTCTCTCTCTCGCTCTCTTCGTCCTCCTGTGGTGTTGTCTTTTCTGCCTGTTTCCTTTTTTCTCCTGTTCCGTCTGTAGTATTAGCTCGTTTACCCTGACTTTTAGATGAAAACACCCTCTTTTATCGCAGCTGGCTAGGCTGCGTGACAGATCAGAAGGGAGCCACGGCCCCGCGGGCCTGACGTACTGTGACGTGCATGATGATGGCTGTCATTCACACGCTTTGTTGGCGCTCACCACATTGTTGATGAGCTGCACACTGTGTTAGCAGCTGCAGCTAACGCTCCTCTGAACGTCTTCATATTCAGGGGTTTTGATCCCTTCGTTTTTCGTTAATTCTGATTCGTTGCAGCGGTTTGGTCGCCTGTTTGGTGGGTGTACATTTCAAGACGAAGGCAAACAAGATAAATCTGTGAATTTTGTACAAACTGTAGGACAGAATTTTGTACTGAGCCTGTTATCTGTTGATTTGCTGGGGGGCTGGTGGGGTTTTCTCTAAAGGGTCGGGGGCTGTGCAATGATGACTTGTAGAGTATAAAGGTGAAAAACGTCCCTTAAGACAAAAGAAATAAAGTGTTATATTTGCATGATTTCCTGTATTTTCATGAAGCAGATATTTATGGTTGTGTATAGTTGATGTATGTCACATGATGAACTGTTTATTTATGAAAAACGATAAAAAATGACTTTCCTCAATCTACTTCATTTTCCTCTGTGAATATAAATATGCAGCTCTCTAAACTCTCTTTTTTAGAAACTAAACGCAGCTGTTTGTCCTCCAGGATCTGATTTATCATTAACAAATGTGATTTTTGTTTTGGTTTTTTTGCTGATTTTTTTTCGCACCAAAATCATAAAGGAAGTTGTTTATTCTCCGAGGCTCTGGAGGATCCCCGTTCAAATTTAACCCAAATGTTCTGTGCGAGACAGGTTTACCCGCCTGGATGGAAGCCTCAAACGCCTCACACAGAGAACAGAACATCTACTCTGAACTGAGCTGTGAAAAAGTAAACAGCCACTAAACCCACCAGAGCTGGGAGGAAAGAATGAAGAAAGCAGGGGTTTCCACTCGTTTAACTGCATGAAGAACGCTCATGTGGGTGGATGGCGACTGTGCTGATGTTCCGAGGCGTTCCGAGACGTTCCGAGGCGTTCCTTACATCCCTGTGTGTTCAGACTCTGGGCCCTGGGAGCCACTGGTGAGATGAAACCACTCCAGGACCCCACAGCGCGAACCGCAGATGAATCTGTAGGTGGAGGAATCAACGCCAACCGTCTCCTGGATGGGAAGTCGTTGAGTTCTGACCTTTAAGTTCCCTTACACACACTCACAAAAACCCCCACACACCTGACTTATTTCCTACCCCTGCTTTTCTTCTCTGGATGCAGACCTTCGCTGTGAAACGACGGCAAACTTTTAACTCAACTTCACCAAAACAGAAAACCACAAACGTGTAAAGTGTTTAATCTTTTATATCTCCTCCGTTCTTCGGGCTGGTGTGCAGCCTGACGTGATCTCAGAGGGGTTTTTTTCTCCACCTTTTTATTTCTGTGCACGCCAGCGGGGTCGTGACAGCCCATCGTGTCTGGGAGGCGTCGGCCCGCTCGCCCACAGCGCCGCGTCAGCAGTGGTGAAAGCAGGCAGTAAAAGCGTTAATGTGGCCCTGACTTCACGCACCAGAACCGTGAAACTGCTCCACCGAGGAGAAACGCTGGGAACGGGCTCATTTCCAGCCACGCAAGATTTAAGCTGCTCTTTGTCTCATTTGGTGACCACACAGAGCACAAAGTGCACGTGGAGCGTGAAACGCACCGACCGGTCGGCGTGTGAAGCACTTTTCACTGCGGCTGAAACAGCGCAGACTGATGATCCAGGAGCTTTTCATCCGAAGCGCCATGTAAAATAATCAGAAGAATATCTGAGGCATTTTACAGCTGATTATCTGCAGCCGGTAAAACAGTCTGAACCAGTCGGCAAGCGCTAGCGCGGTAGCCACGACCCCTCGGGCCTCTTACCACCAGTCAGCGTCGTGACTGACTGGTAAACAACAGCCAGCAAGGGGAAGATGAGCGTCTGGACCTGGACCCCAGCGGAGACGCTAACGCCATCTGAAAGAGCGTGTGATCAGCGCCGTCGTCATGGCTACGGTGCGCTGCGGCTCGCAGCAAATCGCAACATTTTACGGTCAGTTTCACGGTGTCGAGTCGGGAGCAACACAGAAACACACTGACAGTGTGTGTGTTCACGTCTGTGATAAACACACACGCACACACACACACACACAGCAGTATGGCTGTGTGTGTGTGTGCGTAACCCCTTCATTGAACAGCAAAGTCGATGAAGAGGCAACACAATCAATGTTAATGCACAAACAGACGGCAATAGTGCACACGCATACAGAGATGGAGAGAGGGAGAGACAGAGTCAAGAGGAGGATTAATCCCAACTTTGACCCATCACTAATTGCAGATGCTGCACTATTTTCTGCTGATATGTTATCTCTTTATTGTGCAAAGTCTGTTCTTTTACTTTAAGACAAAGACTCCAGAATGGAGAGAGAGTGAGAGAGAAACAGAGAGAGAGGGAGAGAGCCATCAAAGGAAATGAGTCTGAAGAACCTATTCACATCTTTTCACTACTTTCCTCTTATCTTTCCTTTCACTCCCTCCACCTTGGGCTCTGCTGCTGCCACTTTACCTGTAACTTCCTCCTCCTCCTCCTCCTCCTCCTCCTCCTCCTCGTCTGCAGCGAGCTAACTAACACACACCCCGCTGCCCCTCCTGTGATGTGATGGCACCTGGAGGTCGTTAGAGGTCACAGTCGCTGGTCTCCTTCAAGTGCGATGAGCTCAGGCCTGGAAGAGTCGCTGGCTGATGAATCAGCTGATCAGCTGATGTCTCAAATACGTCACACGTGACAACTATAAAACGGGTTTATTTCAGGTCTTTGGCACCGTAAACCTTTTTCTTCTCTGCGCTGACGTCTGGGTCTCCAGATACCAGATCTCCTCTCTCTTTTTTCCAGCAGGTGTGGCCGTTTGTGTGGTTTGTGTTACCAGCCGTGCTGGTCCAGGCCTGGATGACTGGCTCCAGCTGAGACGTTCTCCTCGCCTGGTGCCAATCCACCCGGCTGGGCTCATGTCTGAGGAGGAGGGACTGGACAGCGACGTCTCCCTTTCAGGCCTGAGCTTCTCGTTTGTTCCGCTCCTGGATGCAGAGTCGCAGCTGCATGAATTCATGTCACCAAGGTGAGATCCACACTCCGCCTCCGGGTCCAGATTTAGATCCTGCAGCGGAGTCAGGAGTCGTCTCCGCTTCTGTTTGTTTTCACTCAGTTGAGGAACGGAGGGGCTGAAGCAACAGCACAGCAAGCGCAGCCGTCCTCGTTCCATAATCAAATCAAGGTATTCATCAAAACATGCACACAAAAGTAGAAGCCCCGAGGGGCGTGAACGTGCAGGAACACACTTTCCCAGCAGCAGCAGCAGCAGCAGCAGCGTTCACACGTCCAGGAAAGCTTTTAGAGCCATTCCCACACTGCTGCCATCACTCATCACATTATCATGCAAATTAAAAATGAATAATGGCTTTTTGACAGTCCAGAACTCAGAAAAACGTATTTTTCTGAGTAAGTGTTGTTAGCGGAAGCAGCAGTCTGCCTTCCCGTCCTCTGTCAGCTTCTTAAACTTCCCAGTACGTGAGTTTCTGCTCTTCAGGTGGGATGCTGGGGGTCACCTGTCAAACGCATGAGCGTGAGGCTGTAGAACATGAGCCGTCCACCTCTCTTCAGCCAGAAGGACTGGTCAGAACTTCTGCCTTCCACACCCATTTTAACCGTTAGTGTCTAGATTAGAGCCGCGCACACCAGATCTGGAGCATTTCCTCCAGAAATCTGAGCAACCACGGGTGAAATGAGCACATTTTGACTTTTAAAGCGGCTTTCATCCAATATTTAGAGCCTCCGAGGGGAGCCGACGAAGTGCGTCAGCAGTCGGCTCCAGAAGCTTTTTTGGTCTCGGTTCTTTTCCATCATCTAGTTTTTAAAGCCGTCAGATCTGGAGTTGTCAGGTAAAGGTTCTGTTTTCTATGGAATTTATCAAGTAGCCTCCCAGACTTCGACTCGTGTTGGAAACATGTTGTAGTTTATCAGAAGTGCAGAATGGAAAGAGAAATGTTGGACTTTTTCTTGTCTTGAGGCTGTAGAACGAGCCGAGTAGGCGGAATTTGGGTTGGAGAGAAGGTCCTGATGACCCTTAGCGTGGAAACAAAGAAATCTGTGTGTGATGTCTATTAAAGCTCTGCAAGTCGAGCTAATTCTTTCCTTGTTACTCCGCTTCGCTCCAGCCCCTCCCTCTTACGACAGGATCACTGACAGCGCGAGAGGAGAGGTTTAATATTACAGGATTAGGATTTGACACTCAGTCACAGTAACCTTTTTTAATAACAGCGGGAAATCCGTAATAGAGCCCGAAGATAAATGAGCCCCCTGCACCGAATCAGAAGCTAACGTCTCAGGATATCAGCCCGGTCTGCGTCCCGGAGGGGTCGTCGTTCACGGATGAGGCAGATCATGTTTTAAATAAGGAGACGCTTCAGTGAGACTCCCTCAGCTTAGGAACCTCATTTGCTGCTCATACCTCCAGTATGTACATGAACCCTTGATAGGGCACTCTTTGAAATGCTATTAAATTAAAAAAAACAAACAGTTTAAGGGTGTTATTAGGAATCATAACCAGAGTTTATTTCTGTTTTCAGATTTTCAAAAAAATTCAATGTCTTGCAGAAAACCAAAGAAAATGAAGTTCCCATGTTTGGTTCCTGGCCCGTTAAGGGTAAAAAAAATCCATTTAGTGAAAATGTAAAATATACAACAAAAACACCTATTTTGTGAAAGGAACTTTATGTTTGACTTTAGATTTCACTTTTCCAACACAAGCCTTGGCACAGAGTCCTTACTAAACAAATTGTATAAAAATAACACACATATGACACACGCATGTACACATGCATGGCCAGAAAGGTCATTATTTCATTGTTATTCATGGAGAAAACAGTGTCAATGTCCTTCTGAGCACCATAGAAGTTTGTTTAGTATGTTATATGCCTGATGGTTTGGACACCAAAGTACCTAAAAAAGTATTGCAAAGGCATGTGGGTGTGGTCTGGGGCAGAGTGCTGGTGTTCAGGAAGGGCTGTGTTGTTGAGGGCCAACCTTAGGGCCAGGTGGTCGGCATGTTCTAAGAACATGTTAGACGCATCGGGCACATGTCCAAAAATGGACACTAAATAACTACAGTATGTCTATGGTCATATGCAAATGGTGCCGAAATTACCATTTTTAGTCACTTGCCCTATAAAGGGTTAAATAAGCTAAGCTGCCACAGCCGGCGCCGTGGAAACAGGGAGGCAGAAATGCCATCCTGTCTGCAACTTTCTAAAAGATGTCTGGCGGGGATGGGGATGTGGTGTAAAAGGATGATGCGCATGCTGATTGCTGCATGTTGTCTTTGCTAATTAAGAAGGCAGAATCCAAAGCAAGCAGCTAAATACTGACGGATGAATGGCTAATATAACCTTGCATTAATAATGGAATCTAGTTATAAATCATCAACTGTGGGAGGGCGAGCTTCATGAATAAGTCACAACTCTCGCCTCAGCTGGATTTAGCACCTCTGGAAGTGGAGATGTGTGTGTACCTGCGTCCGGAGCAGATAAATGTGAGCTGTAAAGCTGCCTACGTGTAAAACAAGGACTTGGGTGGAAATTATGCAGAAATTGGACTCGTTTTTGGGGCCTATTATCAATTTATGTGTGCGCATGTTTGCCTCGGTGAGAGGAACCTCGCAAAGCTTCACTCTGAATTATTGCATTATTCAGGCGGGTAAGAGGCGGGCTAGGCCGCTACCAACACCACTCACCATTATGTTTGGATTTACGTCACAATGATGGATTTCCAAATAAAGAAGCGTCTTCACTGCATTTCTGCTCGCCTGCAGAGATAAAAATGCACTGCTGCAGCCACGCCGGGGGTCCGTCAGAGACAGGATTGGAGGGACAGCTATTACCCACAGTCCTTAGCACCCCTGCCGTCGCTACACAAACAGATGTAAAAAAAAAAAAGAGCCTTCAGCACAAATCTGTTTGGTCTGTTTAGAGAAGAAACGTTTAGAAGCTGAGGGACAATCTGGATTTATAATGGCCACAATTTTCTTGGCTACATCAAATAAATCTCAGCAGCAATCATCACTTCTCTCAGTACTTTGAACAATGAAATGATTCACTGCTAGAAAACAAACCTCGATGACCAGAGCTGGTAAATTACTGGAGTAAATGTTGATCCCAGTTCCATCTGACCCCAGACCCCTTGAAACATAGCCGAGCTTTGTTCTGAACATGCAGAGGTGCGACGGCTCCTGCGCTGTCTGCAAAGCCCTGCCTGATGCATGTTTTATTCATGCAGGCCTGTCCTCATTCCTAAACATTTATCCTCCTCTTTTACACATAAACCTACAGCACTTGCACTAACTTTGTATAATTTACTTTTTTCTGACAATGAGCACAAAGCAGTCAAAGTAAACTACAAAGAGATGAAAGAATGAAAGAATTTATAATGATCAGGAATGCCATATAATCCTGACATGGGAATTAATTCATACTTTACTGTGTCAAATCATAGATGATACAGATGATAATACATATATGAAGATACTGGAGAATATTTCACGCTATAAATAATTTGACGTGATTATATGACTATACCTCTCCCCACCTTCTAACTCGCATTTTACAGCTCTGGTAACTTTAACCTTAAGAAAACTCTGGTTTTCTAGGTGGAGGTAAAAGGTCAGAAAACCAAGTTTTCTGATTTGACCTCTGACGCAGCAATGGTTTTTCTGAGTCATAGAAAATTTGTGATTCCTGTGGAGCAGCAGCACTTAGGAACAAGTTAGGTTTGATCTCTGGGGATATTTAACATTAAAGCCTAATATGAAAAGCAGATTATTAAAGATAAAGATCAAAGCTTAGATGGCTTAGATGGCTTAGATGGGAGGGTAATATATCCCCTAGCGATACCACCTAGTACTGACCAAACACAAGCATCCTTCATGTCATGCAAAAGCTGAGACTAGCAAAGCCCTCAGAGCGTAGACCTCCGGCAAGCAGCCCACTTCCCCTCAGACTGTCACGTACTCGTGTCCCATTAGCAACGTTTCCTGGAGACTGTTAAAATCTGTAAAACACGATTAAACGTTGGCAAACACATAACCTCCTTGGCAGAGGAAGAACGTGGAACAGTAAGGAGCGACATCGCGCACAAACTATGGATTTATCTGAATTAGTTACTACTCAGGTATGTATGTGGGCGGGGCCTGGAGTGTATACCTATTATTCATTTCAAATCTGTGATCCAAACTGGTTCTAGGCAGGTGAGCAAGGGGAACCACAGCAGAGGAGGATCATCTCCGGTCTTTCTCTGAACGCTAACAAAATACTACACAAGGCAGAAAATGCTTGGAAACCCTTGTCTGGAAAGCTTGCAAGTGGCTGTGGGGTAACGGAGGAAGAGCGGAAGACTCAGGAAGTGCTGAGGGAGCTTCAAGCTATCCTCAACAAACTGACCCCTGGCAACTTCGGCAGCCTCATGAAGAGTTTGGCGCAGCTCGAAATCAACACGGAGGCGAGGCTGAAGGCTGTCATCGGCCTCATCTTCGACAAGGCGGTGTCGGAGCACAGCTTCTGCCCCGCCTACGCAAAAATGTGTCACCATCTCCTGGGGGTGAGCAGGTGTCTCGGTTTCCGTGTTGTACACGTCTTATAGGGTAGATGTGTATGTCTGACTACGTTGTCCTTCCCAGCTGAACGTGGCCACTGAGGATGGACATCGTGTGACCTTCCAAAAAGTTCTGCTCCGTCACTGCCAAAGCCAGTTTGAGAAGAACCACAATGAGGAAGAAATGATCAACATACAAGAAGAGCTAGACGCCACAGAAAATGTAAGTGTGACCGTCACTCTGAAAGAGAAAGATGCTCTCAGTAGGGATTTTCAGTCCGAGGGCTCACGGGTTGTGATCCAGCTACAATTTCTTCTTTCAGGAGGCCAACTGTCAGCAGCTCAAGTTGAAGCTGGAGAACGTCCGCTTCACCAGTCACCACCGTTCGCTGGGTGTTATGAAACTGATCGGCGAGCTCTTTAAGCTTAAAATGCTGTCGGCAAACATTATGCACCACTGTGTGGTCAAACTTCTGAAAGACGAACACGAGGAGTCACTGGAGTGTCTCTGCAAGCTGATGTCCACCATCGGAAAAGATCTGGACACACCCAGTGCCAAGGTGCCTACATTCACTCTGCATTTCTGATTCACATGTGACTTTTACCCAAGGTGGGGGGTTTTATTTGTTTTCCTTAGCCCGATATGGACCACTATTTTGCCTACATTAACAAGATTATCCAGGAAAAAACCACATCAACCAGGACCCGCTTCATGTTGTTGGATATGATAGATCTGCGAAAGGTAAGTGGTAATTAAGTCCTAGTAAATATGTAACTCACCTAAATGCTGACTGAGGTAAATTTCCAGCTGAAAATACGTAGAAGCAGAAATATGTAGCTGAATTCATTACTTAGTTTATGAATTGCCAGAGAACCCTATTTGCATTTTTTTTTTGCATTTGAAAGTCCATTCTCTATTAAAATTCCCTCTTAGAATAATTGGGTTCCTCGAAGAGATGAAGAGGGTCCAAAAGTGATCAGACAGCTCCACCTTAAAGCCAAGCTGGCTTTTCCAGGTCAGGGAAAAGGTGGACTAATTACTCAAAAAGGAGACAGCAGGTGGCAGCTTCAAGAGAAGAAGGGACTGACGAACCCCGGTGACAAGCCCTCTACGACAGAGCAGGAGCCCTGCAGTAAAGACAGCAGAGGAGATACGTCTGAACATTCTGACCTCACGTCTGCTGATGGCCATCAGTCACGCAGGAGCAACAATGACCTCAACTCCAATCATGAGGACTGCCTCCTAGATGGCGCTCACCACAGAGGTCAGTTTGAAATCTCCACCACTGGGCATCCGTTGCAAAGAAGAAGTGGTGGCAGTCCTGGCTCTGGGAAACCAAAGCTCCCTGGCAACTGTCGCAA
>CAAE01015100.1:0-47046 GCA_000180735.1 Tetraodon nigroviridis | reverse complement strand
AAGGGATTACTGGAACGTAAACGCATAAGTTGACCTCAGACTGGTTCATTCTTTAGAAACCGGCCATGAAAACCCTGGCTGAGCCGCCTTCGCCAGCGCTAGGAGTTACACAGTGGCTTGTTTGGGTCACGGCGCCGAGGGTGAGAGCTTCAGCAGCACCGGCAGGGTCTCTGCTGGCCACAGCGCCACCGAGCGGCCGCTCGGAGTAGCGTGGCAAAATGTTAAACCCAAAGCTGAACCTCCAACAAGTTGTCTTTGGAACTCAGTTGGTTAAATATCCGTCTGCTCCAAAACGTTCTTTTACCGGTTGGCTTTGCTCTTTGGGAAGATTTTGGATCCGTGTCTAGAAAACTGGGCACCCAACTACTGGTCTCAGATCAGATCAGTCCTTCCATTCGTATTCACGGCGTGGACCCGCGGCGTGGATCGATCCCCCCGCAGCGTAAGAGCCGTTCGCGCCATTCACTCTTTAGATCGATGAAACACACACACACACACACCCAAAGATGTGATGGAAAGTGGAGCGTTCGGCCTGAGCAGCAGCTCTTTTTTATTTTTCTATAGATGAAAGCTCAGATTAGAGCCACATCAAAGGACTTAATCCCAGCATGTCGGGCGGGTGCTGGGTTTTGGCTCTAATTAAATCCACGTACAGTCGTGTTCATCCGGCTGTGTTGGGCTGTTGAAGGTATCCAAACTGGCTGCACATGTGATTGTGCACGAGCAGACGTGCACGTGTGGATGGTGGGTAATTGCTTCTCGCCCAACTTCTCCCTCCATCCGTCAGGCGCTCGATCAAAGGTGAAGGAGAGGAGCCGCTCTTGCAGAGCCTGGTGTGTGTTCAGAGGCTCCTAATTGGAATTTTTGTTGTTTTTGGTCTTGTTGGCTAGATTCCGGATGGGATGACGGCTTTGCTGTCTCACCTGTTGGGTCGTTCATTTGGTTGTTGTTACGCTAACACGTGCTAATGCTCATGGTTACGGGTTAAGCCTGAAGCTGAGCCGGCCTCCAGCACGCCTGTTCTGCTCCGCTTCCTCGGCTGGTTCAGCTTTCCAGCCCATTTGATGCCCTATAACGTTCCGGCTTCTGCTCCAGAACGGGATTTTTAATATCCTTCTGCAGCTAAAATCGGTGCTGTGGGAGTCCAACCAAACAAGGCAGTGGGAAACAGGGCACCAGGAAATTAACAACGGAGGCGTAATTAGCCCCTGGAGCGGCAGCCTGGGCTTTATTACATCTTGTGCTGGTCAGGACGAGGAGCTGCAGGAAAATGGTGCAACGTTTATCTGGGTCTCGCTGTTACTGCTGCTCCGGTGGCTCTTCTCCTAACAGCCTGGAGGTGCCCGGCTATAATAATCTCCTCTACGCGCAGACGTGCAGCTACAGCTTGTTTCACAGAGCAACTGTTTCCTCCAGCACGTCTGCTCAAAGTAATTCTACAGCTGCAGCTCAGGGAGATTATCAGGAAATTTCCTATTAGTTCCCAGTTAAATGCAAACCGGCTCTCGCCTGATAATCAAACGCGCTCTGAAAGGAGCTGGAATTTTGGAGGAAGCTCTTCCAAATCTGCTGATCTTCAAGTATTCATCACTTCAGGGACTAGCTTCCTGTTCAGAGTATCGACGGCTTGGGTGAGGCCAACCGGTCGTGCATTTTGTCTCTTACGTTTGCTTCTCTGAGTAGATAAGGTTGTGGAAAATACTGTAAATAATATACATTTCCTCATATCGATAAGTGCTGCTGGTAGCGTTTGGATGGTTCCAGAGTGAGGAAGATCCAGGATACGCATACGATAAAATACCCCTGAGATCCGCGCTGCATTCAAAGCCCCTCCTGAAATCCGAGGCCTCACGCTGGAACGGATTATTTGTCTGACTGTCGGCCCTCGTGTGGGTGGATGTGGATGATGGAAAGTATGAAATGCAAACATTAGCATTGACAGCAGGATACATACATTAATACTTAACGCGCTCTGACTCCCTGAAACTTCCACAGGCAGAAAGCTCCGTTTCACACTGTTGCGTCGACTGCAGGCAGTTTAGGAAAATAAGCAGCTTGTTGAGCAGAGGAAATTTGTGGTATTGTTTCATCTGAAGGGGAATTGTTTTTATGGTTTGGTGTTTATTATATTTATTAATGCTTTTATATTGTGGATCCGCCTGTCTGAATGATGGAAACACCTTTTTTCCAAGCTGAACTTCCACAAACAGAAGGCGCAGAAGACCGCACCGGTAGGAACGCAGCTGAGGGTTTAATTAGCATCCTCGCTCTGGTGCGGCTCTCATTAACTCTTCACATGTGCACGTTCGCTGGTGAATGGATAATTAGGTCTGCAGCAGTTCCTTCACATCGATCCTGTCGTGATGGTGGCGCTCGAACTGCATCTCTAAGGTTAGCTTAGCTTATCATTAGCCATCATCATCATCATCTCTGAGCGTGCAGTAAAAGTCATGACCAAGAAAACCAGTTTTTTTAAGGGGGCGGGGGGCGGTTTGTTTATATTTGCAGCTCCAGAACCTAAAACACCGTCACCGATCAATCTTTCCCATTTCTGGTGTTGCTATGGTGACCATGCTGTCCTTGCTAATGCCAGATGTCACATGTGTGAGAATATTACATAAATACGATTTTCAGGTCGTCATGAGCAGTTTGGGCCTTTAAAAAAAAAAACGACGCGCCCGAAGGGAGACTTCGCATTCATTACCCTGAGGGCACCTCGGCCGCTGCAGGGTCCGTCAGGTCACGTGATTTGCTCTCCTGAGAAACAACCGCCAGAGGGGTCTTTGCTGCTCCAGCTGGTTCCTGTGGCGACACGTGCACGGGCCCGACCCGACATTGTTCGGTTAACGGGTAATGCGGCGTTGATCAGTTTCTCATTAACGGCGCTCGTCTCGGCTGAATTCCAGCCGGAGCGCGAAAGGACTGACGGGAGCTGCTGCTGCGCAGGAGACAGGATGCAAATAATTAATCCCAGAGCGATGCCACAAATCTCCGTGGCAACGGTGAATTTTCAACGTGCGATAAATGTTGAGTTCTTTTCTTTCCTCCGCCGTTGTCGTTCCGCTGCGTTTGAAGCTCAGATTCTGGCGGCCAGGTGGGATCTCCCTCCTTCCTCAGGTCGGAACCATCACAGGAGCGTAATAAGGCTTATCTGTTTGAAAGCGGCTGCTATCAGATGTTTGACAGGGGCTAATTAGGAGACGACATTTCATCGTGATGAACCTGATCCCATCTGGGCTCCTTCCTCGTTTGGTCGTGTGCAGACACCGGCGGTGCCCTTGAGCAAAGCTCAATCATCCCCGGTTTGGTTCCACACAGTTTGAGGGAGGAGCTGACCCTGTTTGACTGGTCGAAGGTCACCAGTGCGACCCCTCCTCTCCTCGTACCTGTTCCCTTTATCAACACGTCAGGAGGCTCCTGGACTGAAGCACGGAGAGCTTCTCCACATCTAAAGCTAAAGATATCGCAACTGATGCGGCGCTAGCTGACTAGCTAAATGTCGCCGAGCGAATCGACTCCCGAGGCAAACTTTTAGTTTGCTGGGGCTGAATTGCAGCTTTGAGGAGTGTGTGTGCCAGCCGCAGCCAGAAAGTTTGTGTTTTAGCGAAGCGCCTCCTTTTGGAGAAGAAAACTCTGGGACGAACTCAGAAAAAGAGCCACAGGAGGAAAAGGTTGTTGGAAGGAAAAACAGAGCAGATCAGTATTGACGAAGCGAAAGCGGAGGATGTGATGGGAAATAGGCGCGTGTGGGTGGAGGGGCGGAGGTTGTTCTCACAGGGAATTAAACAAGGAACAAGAGAAGCGAAGTAACAACAGACAGATTCGGGAGGCGTGGATGGCGTGTAACTAAGGTGTAATAAACACAGTCTGGAAGAAACGAGGTGATTTTAGCTCATTAGGCTGTTTTGAAGGCAGAAATCAGCTGTGGCTGAGGTGTTTCCTCTGTTTTCTCATCTGCAACCTTTCTCATCAGCATATCGGCGACCAAAGTCTCGGCGTCAATCGGTCGGACGTCGACGCAGCCGTCCTCGAACGCGCCGTCGATCCGGCTGCACGTGCAGCTATCCGTTTCCACGGCGCTGAGGATGCTGTCCTGGCTGTCGAGTGTGTCACAGGTTATTCATCAATCCCAGGGCAGCAACAGGCCACCGGGCTGAAATCAAAGGCAGCAGGGAGGGACAAAGATGTGGTAATGAAGGAAGGAGAGGGAGGATACGGAGGAGAGGAGCTGCAGCGGCGGCGCTAGCGGTAATTAGGAAGAGACAACAAAGGCAGTGTTTTTAAAAACGAGTTAAAAAATGGCTGGAAATCTGTGAAGGTGCGAGGTAGTGGAGGCAGCCTGGCTTAAACATCACCCCGTAAGCCTCTTAGAGGGACCTTCAGAAGCCGGGAGATGGGAGGAATGTCAAATTAGTCCATTTCTCTGCTGGTAATTACTCTCTATCTCCGCATTAGCAGCTTATTTAACAGGGAAAGTGTATTAAAGAGGAGGAGATACGGAAGCCGAGGACAGAGCGGACGGCTGCCAGAAACTTCTGTCGGAGTCTCTCATCTTTATCAGTCTTTTTGCTCTGATGTCTGCAGGTTGAGGGTTCAATTCCTGCTGCAGGGACGCTGCTGTTCTGCTTCCTTTCCGTTTGCTGGGGCTCTGCGGCGCCGCTGCCATCTCATCTGTTGCATGTGCTGTTTTTAAACACTGTTTTGCGACCCCCAACCCCCCCACCCCGCTTTATCCAGCCCTCATCACCTCCCTCCCCAAACGTTCCAATGTTCTTCTGCCTAATATAACATCACATTTACATACTGTTCATTTGCAATTTCGTTTATTTTGTCATATCTGCATAATGCCTCATCTGTAATGCGGCGGCTGTTTTGGGCTTTAGCGAACGCCGTCTCCTGCATGAAGAGTTGCTTTAAAAACAGCGTTTGTTCAGTTTCTCCCGCTCACACGCACCTCGTGGAGCCTCTGCAGGTCTCTGGTGAGCTCCGCAGGATGACTCTGGTGCTTCGCGGAAGAACAACAAGCAGCCGTGCCCTAAAAAAACTCCGTTTGAATAAATGTAGCTGATGCTAACAAAAAGGTGAAGCTTCTGCTCTTCTATCTCCATCTGATCTGAAATCAATCCGCGACTCTTCTGGAGCTGATGTTTTTCTGAGAAGGGCCAGAGAGCGGAGCCATTGTGTGCAGATGCTCAGCAAGCCCACTTCAGGCCTGATGCAGACGCTCTGGGAGGCTCCAGGTTTGTGCTGGACACACAGTTCCTCCAAACATCAGCTGCTCTTTCACCTCAAAGACGATGGTGGAGGTGTGGGTGGGGGCCGGAGGAGCAGCTTCCAGCCTCCCAGGCAGGTTTCAGAGCAGCGGCAGGGAGAGCCTTCAGAAGACGAGCACAGCTGGAACTCAATTACCCAGCGCGCCGGCACCAGCCGGGCAGCCGAGCAGCCTGCTAATTGGTGGCCGCGGAGGTGGAGTTAATAAACGGGCCAGGTGATGGATGACAGGCACCTGGAACAGCCAGGCCCGTCTTCTCACCCCGACCATGTGACAGAATCCCGCTAACGGAGGCTCGGGTGGAGGACGGCGCGGCGAGCACGGCCCCGGAAGGTGGCGGCCGTGCTGACGCTGATGCTGTTTAACACCGTCGTCTGGCCCCGGGGCCAAAGGTCTGTTCACATTACGGTGAAGTGTGGAGCTCGAGCCAGGAGCATCTTCTCCACACGGGTGTGTGTGTGTGTGCACATATTTAGCATATGCGGCACACACACACACCCTCACCCCGTCTATGGTTTGCGAATACTGAGTCAATAAAGTGTGGAAAGGACACGAGTGGTTGGAGACGCAGAGGTCGAGCGCAGTCAGCTGAAAAGGATTTTTGTTGGCAACATCAAAAGATAAACGCCGCTTCGCTTCGTCTAATTGGAGGATGATAAAAGAGATAATGAACGCAGAGGCTGGGCGGATGGGTGAAGGAGGCCAAGGTGCAAGAATGGTGAAAACAGCTCAATCAGGAGCAAATAAAAGGCTAAAACGGAGCATTAAGTGTGATTCCAAGGTCAGGATCCTGCAGAAACAACGATGCTTTCAAACTCGGCGTCCTTCTCACTTCTCCTGGCAGCAGCACGGACCCTGGAGGAAGCGCTGGTGCAACCCAAACGGGCCTTTGATGAAGGCGCCGGTGGAAGCTGCTCTGCCCAGCCTGCATCCTGAAGTGGGTCACTCGGCCTTTTTGTTCTCCAGACAGCACCTAAACACCTTTCTTTTCGTTTTAATGAGGTTTCCAGTTCATTTGAAGACCTGCATGTTTATCGCATCGCTCCTTCATCGGATCTACAGCGTGGAATATTCGAATCAGGGCCGACGGCAGAGTTCAAACCTCCTCCAACCTGCTCCATCTCTCTCCTCCTGCACGGAAACTCGGCTGCTGGGATCTGGGCTGCGCTTATTGAGGGAAAAATTAATTAAAAGTGTATCTCAGGGGACGGATAGAAGAACATCCCGGAGTTCGGCTCAATCCATTTTTAAGAAACGGAGGGAATAATACATGCAAATCTGCCTAAAGCAGGTCATCTTCACACGCTGTGTCGACTCACCAAGTGGGAGAATCAACAGGGAAAATCATCTTTTTAGCATTATTTTCTAATCAGGCTGGATTCATGATGCATGCTAGCATTTATTTAGATCCACATTCAGGTCTTTTTCCTCAGCATCGCCTTTTTTTAGACCCGTCTCCTCCAGGTTAATGGCCAAAGAGGTCTTTGAAGTAATTCAGGCTGCACACGCACAGGAGCTTGTCATATAATTGGAAATTGTTTTTAAGGCAGAAGCTTTGCTAAGTGTTTTGGTGTTTCAAGTTTCACATACACTTTCTTTACATCATCTTAGCCGGGCTCGCGCTGGATGCTAATTGCTTGGCTTAAGGCTTAAAAAGGCAGAAGAAGCTAGAGAGACTCATTAAAGGAGAACAAAGAGGGACGCAAGCACAATAGGATGAAGAGCGGAGGGGTGTGTGTGGTGGTGAGCGGAGCAAAGGCTCTTCTCGGCTCAGGTGAAGGTGGTCAGTTTTAACCAAAGGGCTTAAAACTGCACTGAAAACAGCACACAGCACACACACACACACACATCGACGCTGGCTGGTTAACCCTCTTTAGCCGTCCCTTCATGCACATTTTGTGCTTCACAAAGGCTGAGACACAGACGCAATCAGAATATGACAAAAAAAAAACATTTCCTTTCTCAGAATTGGTCGTTTCTGGACGCCATCTGTGAAGCACTGCTAGCGTGTGCCAGCGCTGAGCCATGCTAACGTAGCATCCTGCTTTAATGGCTTGTTTTGAAAACCCGTGCCAAAGTCTCACAGGGCTTAGCTCGACTGCTCCTGTATGCTAATTAGAGGGCTGTGGGATTCAGTTGAGATGTGAGGTGGACCTCATTAAACCTAGAAGAACAGGGAGAATCAAAGGGAGGAGGAGGAGGAGGAGGTGGAGGAGGTGGCTGATAGCCTCACTTTTCTGCTCCAGAATGGGCAAAATGGTGCAGCCCAGTCCAAAGACAGTCCAAATGTCTTCAGCGCTGCTGGCTCATCAAAGATCCTGAACGCCACCTGGCCGACACGCTTTTCAGGCTCGTTACGTCAGACATTTGCTAACAGTCCCTCGGCACTTTAACGATATTACACATAACCTCTAAACGGACTCACTTGTTTGACCTCCTTCTGCATCGAGCAGCAAACGAGCTTCTGCACATGTTGAAGTTGTGGATCACGTTTCTGCCACTAGCTTGGTGATGATGTCGCTTTTAACCTCCCACTTTTCCGCCTTGTTTGGCATTCAGTCCCCACTAGCGCCATCTTCTGGCATACAGAGTTAAAAATTATGGTGAAAATGCCTCAACAAACCATCTTCTTCTGCATTTCAGGGTCTCGTAACCACGGTTCTGTCATTCCTGTTAGCATGTATGTTTTCCTGGCTGAGACTCGCTAATCCGCCTTTGTTTCTCGGCAGCAGTGGGATGGCAGATTTCCTCCCGCAGCCTCCGTTTCCTCTGAAAGGGGCCGCTGGTGTTTCGGTCGGCGTCACGTTGCTGCGACGTTCCCCCGAAACGTTCGCACAACACCTACACAATCGGGGCTTGATTGAGCAGCGCTTCTTTCACTCGCAAAGACTCGCACAGCAGCTCCGCCAACAATTACCCGCGCGTATCCAACACTGGCGGCGCGCTCCGAGAACAGGTGGTTTATTGTTTAAGGGGACAAAAGGCGCACGCGGGCGCCGAGCGCGCTGCCAGATGCATGGCGTCCTACAGCGTGCCTGCAGGAACGGGACTTTTGTTCCTTCAGCCTGGGTTTTATACAATGTTCCAATCAGGGTCCTGGTTGCGGAAAGCTAATGCGAGGGTGCGTGAGAGCGGCGCGAGCCGGCATGGCCTCAGCCAGCGCCGAGGTGAACGCTGGTGGAACGCGTCCCAACGACAGCAGCTGGCTCACAGGCAAACTTCTGTCCCTTTCTGTCGGGCCCCGCTGATCAGACTGGGCAGCTACTGGGACCTGGGTTCCGGACCAGTTCTGCGTCTGCTCCTGAGATCAAGCGCGCTCGTGCTCGTAAAGCTGAGTTTACTCGTCTTTGCATCTGCTGTAGCTCCATCTGAGCTGTGTTTAAACATTTATTTAGACCTAATGAATCTCTGAGTCCACACCATAAAGCCCACTGAGGCCTCGTGATTCCACCTCAGGGCTTTTCAAATAAAACCTACTCAGCCTGACAGAGTGCAAATAAACTGCGCCGGAGGTTTATTTATGAGTCAAATGCCTTTGTGTGAAAATCTAGGTGACAGAAACCAAAGCAAGTTTTATTATTCTGATTCTGAAATGAGAGACTTTGTGCTCAGAGAATGAAGCTACACACAAATAAAACCAATTTTTTTAACGATTAACATTTCAAAGAAAATTCAGTCTTTCACAAAAGCCAGAATCTGGCAGGAAGAGCCTGAGAGCCGGTTTCTCTGCAGCCGTTTGTCCGGGACATATGAAGTGGGAAGAACAGAAACACTCAACGCGTCTGGCTGCTCGATACGGACTTTAAACTGACAACTTGACAGGTTTTAGCCCTTCCTCGCTTTTCAAACTGGGCCTTTCGTCCTCAAGCATTTAGCAGTTCCATCACCCGCTGCGCTTTTAGAAAGTGCTCAGCTAGTGAGAAGCATCATTTTCCTCTGCGTCGGCGTCAAAGCTGACCAGAATCCTGCGTCGGGCGCGTGGTGCTTGATCAAAACGCGCAGAGATGAGACGTAGTTAGAATAAAGCAAAAAAAAGGCTGATTAAAACGACACACAACCGGTAAGTAGGTTAGTTCTCCTCTGCTCCGTCCCTGCAGCTGGAGCTTTGCCTCCGTCGTGCTCGTAAAAACCAGCCAGTCAGTATCGCAGTCTGACAAACCAGGCGTGGAGCCTGAACGAGGGTCAGAGGTCAGGGGTCAGAGGTCAGGGGTCGATGCAACGCTTCTTCAACAAGTTTCCCTTCACACCGCGCACGTGTGAAGGTTCTGCCTCCAGTTTGGCTCCACCTGTGGCGCAGCGGCGAGAGGCGCAGCGGCGCTCCTGCAGCCGCCGCTGGCGTGTGTGTTAGCGCAGACATCCCGCAGCTCAGTGATTTCCTTTTAAATCTGCCCTCGGCCCCCCGGGGCGCCGTCTCCGGGGTGCGTTTGCGAAGGTCTCGGCTGTTTAAGGAGAACGGGAAGACGGGAACAGAAAAACGGGCATTCTGGTTCCAGGAGCTGCTTTTAATTCCACAAAGTTGTTTTTCTCTCCTAAACAAAGAGAAAACGGCCGTGAACAGACCTTCTGATGGAAAGCTTTCCTGGAAAACTGGAAGAAACAGGCTCTGATGTGGAGCCTGAGCCCTCAGAGATGCTTCCAGTGTTGCAGCTGCCTGGAAGAAAACGAAGAAAGGGGGGAATCCTGATGGAAGTGTAATTAGGAAGGTGCTGCAGCAGCAGAGGGAGACGCTGGGCAGAGCCGAGGAAACGAACCGCTGAAGCTGATGGGAGACGCAGAGACTTTCCTTATGTTTGTTGGGGAATATTCCAGGCTCCAGGCACGGCTTTGGCCGCCTGTTTCCTGAGGTCCCCCCAGCTCAGCTCACTCTGGGCCTGGTGAACGCGGACGTGCCTGATGTATGATTAGCTCCATTGTGAGCCGCTCACGGTTGTTCCTCTCCCCACCCCGTCCCTATCCCCGTGGTTCTCTGCACCTCTGTGTCAGATCCATCCGATCCGGGAGGGTGGGGCAGCCCTCCTGTTTGACCCGCTTTGCCCTCTTGTCACCCGGCAACGGCAGCAGACCCTCCCCACCTTTCTGGATGTCTGACTGGGCCCTGGAGGTTCCCGCCTGGCTGGGCGGCCATTTCCTGACAGCTGCGGGAGGACGCAGGATCCTCGCAGAGAGACGCTCCTGAGTCCTTCTGCCGGGAAGCAAGCGCACGTTTGGTGGGTTTACGCCGCCGGCGCTGAAAGACTTTCCTTATGCTATAAAATCCCCGAGCAGAAACCTGAGGAGCAGCCAGCACGGAGAACCTGCCGATGGTTCCGTGGTTCCTGCTCCGGAATCTGCACCTTGTTTCTGTGTGAAGCAGCAAAGAGCTCCGGAGGCGACCTCCTAGAGAGGACCAAAACGCTCGCTTATCCTAATCTCCTGGATTGGAAGCTGACTTTGTGGATCCTGCTGGAACTGAGCTGTAATTAAAGTCGTCATGAACGAGTGCACCAGTAAACGACTGTACACGCCGAGAACGAAGCAGGAAAGTTGGAACGTTGGCAGTTTTTTCCCAGCCGGGTCCTCAAATTGCTCCGCTAATGTGCTTTTTTACGTTGTGGCTTCATGAACACGGAGCTGAACTCACCCTCAGCGCATTTTACACCCAGACCTTCAACTTTAAGGAGGCTTAAACGGGACTTTGCTCAAAAGTGCACAGTAAACTTTATGTTCTGGGAAGCTTTTTTTTTTTTTTTAAAGGATTTTTGCTTTTAGGAAGCTTTTTTATGTAGTAGAATACAAAAGGAGGAAGAATAGTGGAGACGCAGTTGGTCAGTCAGTCCTTTTCTTTAAACGGAGGGATGAAAACCAGTTTGGGGTTGGGTGGAAGTACGGAGGCACCAACACGATTTTGAAAGGAAACTTCCTGTGATTTTGGAATCCTAGCATCGTCTGAGACGCACCCCTCACGGCTGAGAATCTCATTCGGCTGCTATTGCTGGAATGTGAAAACACATAAAATGAGGCGTGAAAACACGCAGTCTGCGAGAGTTCCTGTTGAAAACGGACCGACGGCGTTCTAAAAAGTTCGACAGACAATAATAACGTGAGAAAAGTGGTGAAGGAAGAAAACTGGAAACCGTTCATCTATTCGGACATTGGCCAAAGGACAAGAGAGCCTGGACTGGATTCTGGACTGGATTCTGGACTGGATTCTGGACTGGATTCTGGACTGGATTCTGGACTGGATTCTGGACTAACCTTTTGTTATTCTCTCCATTCTTCCTCCTCCTTTTGCTACCTGGCTTCAGAGAACCAATCACTCCCCAGAATTACCTGCAGTGGTCCCATTAGGGATGATTGCGAGGCGCCGAGTGGCCCCGGCCCTCTCAACAGCTTTAATCACACAGAAAATACGCGCTGAACTCCTCCGTGCGCTCCGGGCTCTCGGCTGATATTAGACTAGCTGATGAGTAAAGCAGCAGATTTAGGAGGAGCAGGCTGTCCCGGCCCGGGGGCCGCCATCTTCGGCGTTTCGCTGAACGTGAGGAAGATGAGGAGGTGAAGCAGTCAGAAAAACTGCAGACTCGGGTTACATTGGTGGCCACATCTAGGGTCATTTAACTTAGTTTCCCTCAACCTAAACAAACGTTTAAACGGTGCAAAACTAACCATTTATTTTGACCTTTCTGAACTCAGTAAATAGAAGAAGGAACCTATTTTGATGGAAACGTCTCTTTCGCCTGATATTTTCAGCTGATTGTGCAGCTTAGCTTTTATCTGAACTGGTCCCAGGTATCCATCTGCTCCATCGTCAGTGACTGAAAACTGCTGAAACAGAGAAAAGCGATTCATTATGACCACGTCTGCTGCCAGAAACACACATAAATGCTGCAGATTTAAAAGAAAAAGGAGCCGATCTCGTCCAATTAGTCTTTATGTAAAAGGGTTCCTCCTTCTAAAATGGTAACGGGCCATAAAATAATTACAGGATTATGAACGGTTGCATATTTTGAAGTTTTTCTTTTTAAGCCGCAAGTTTTGGCTGGACAGATGGTTTCGGGGGCTTATTTTGAATCCCTCTATGATGAACTAAAGAAACATCAGCCGCCCACTTAAAGGTAAAACTTGTGTTTGAGGCCCATTAGTTGCAGGAATGAGGCGTCGTTCCAAAGAGGTGAAGTCAGGGAAAAATGGGGATCGTTCCCAGATCCGGCCAGAGGCGTCTTTGGCTTCGCCCCCGTGTGGCTGCAGCGTCGTCTCAGCCACTTTCCATCCGCTTCACGCAGGGCGCATCTGCATTCGCGGCGCCTCCAGCGCCTCCGCCGGCCGGCGCCGCCTGCGTGTTGTTATGAGGTTCTGGTCTGACCTGGCTGCTTCCGGGCTGATCACTGCGGCGCTGAGTCTCGCCCTCGTCTGTAAACTCCTCGCTCGGCTCCCCCTCGCTTTTCAATGAGCTCTGAATCATTCAGCGAACGAGGCGGGTGAGGCGCAGAGGAAGACGAGCGGAGTAACCACGGAGACGGGTGGACGGAGATGAAGAAAGCCAGCTTGGGGAAGCTGGAGGATCTGATTTCAGATGCACCGATGAAACCGGCGTGTTTCAGTCACGAGATCCGAACACCAGCAGATCTCACCGGCTCCAAGGAAACGGCGCCATTTTTCTTCGTATCTGCGACGGTCTGCAGATACGAAGCGGAGCCTCCGGATCTCAGCTCAACGAGGCCAAACAGTCGTTCGTTAAAGCTTCGGCGTCTGCGTCCAACAACAATCGGTCCTGAGGACGGAGATGAGCCCCCCGCGTGCTTCCGCCAGCGTGCTTCCGCCAGCGTGCTTCCGCCAGCGTGCTTCCGCCAGCGTGCTCGTGCGTGGGCGGAGACTTCAGGGACACCAGCTGGTGAGCGGGTACAGCGCGCAGTGGACGCTCTTAAACCTGGGACAGAGAGAAGAGACGCAGCCGTGAGGAGAGGACGAGGCCGCGGGCTCGCCTGCTGGGGGGGTTGACGGAAGCAGGTTGACCGTCACGTTACCATAGCGACCTTCTCCGCTGGCCGTAGAAGGTCATCTATTAGGGGTTTTATCGCTGTGGCAACAACAAACCTGGAGGGGTCGTCCTCTTTGGAGAAGCTGCCTTTGAACTCGATGCTGTTCAGCTTGTTCTCAAACATCCCATAACTCAGAGTGACCTGCAGCAGAGACAGCAGCCAGGAGTCAGGAGGAGGAGGAGGAGGAGGAGGGGGAGGAGGAGGAGGCCGGGACGGGCCCACCTGCTGCGGGACGCTGCTGTGGCTGATGAGCAGCAGGTTCTCCAGGTGGGAGTGGAAGAGCGAGGAGTGCACCATGGAGACGCCCAGACGCTCCTCCACGATGAAGCCCACCGTGCAGTCGTCGGGGAGACGGATCCTGGCCGACGTCTGCTCGAACCGGGAGCCGCTGAAAGGGAAAGCAGCGGTTTTCCCGCACGTTTGCGCTCACTCTTGGCTGACCTTTCCCAGCCACACGGAGCCTTCCGACTGATGGCCAAGGCGTGGCCCTGCCGCGCTCGCAGCCATCGGCTGGCGTGTTGCTCCAGCTGCCCGTGTTCATGAGCCAGGCTCGTTTAGCTAGCGGAGCGGATGTGAAACGGTACCTGGCCCACGGCGCCATCTTCTCCGCCAGCCGCCGACTTCAGGCAGAAACCCCGCGCCGCCCGTGGCGAACCAGAAGTGGACTTCCCTCTGAGACAGAACACACACACACACACACACACACAAAGACGTCAGCACAAGCAAACAGGAACAGCCAGCTCTTCTCTTCCTTTCTCAGTCTGTGCATCCTTTAATCCTTTTCTCTCCTTTTAGGCTTCACATTTCTCTTTTTCATTTCTCTTTAAATGCGGTTTCGTCTCCTTTCCCTTCACTCTGATATCTAATTTCTGAGCTAATTCCTTTGTTGTCGTCTCATTTCCTCCCCCTCTTCTAACAGGAAAGGAGGGAAGACGAGGAGGAGAGCGCTTTCTGTTCCTCGTGCCGTCTGGCCTCAGCCGTGCGTGGAAATGATGAGGCCAAAGAAATGAGAGTTCTGCGTAAACGGGTGCGATCGGAAGACGGATGCGACAGCAAAGACAAACAGGTGAGAGAGAAGAAGCACGCTAGCTTGATAGCTAGTTTCCAACCCAGTTCCAGAAACAGGAACTGGGTTGGAAGCTAGGAATCTGGTCATGGGAGGCGTTTGGACTGGTGGGGTGGGGACCGGTGCCGGTACCGTAGTGTTGCCCTCCGTCAGCTCGTGGGCCCTGATGGGTCTGTCCAAGCTGGGTTTGCCCACGTAGACGTCGCCGTCCTGGGGGAAGCCCGACAGCAGCGCCAGCAGCGCCTCCGCGTTCAGGTAGTTGTCGTCGTCCACGTGACAAAACCACCTGCAGGACACAAACGGACGACGCGCTGGTTTCTGTCTTGTATCTGGCAGAAACCTTGAACGGAACCAGGATGTTCCGACCCAGATCTGATGTTTGCTCTGCAGCTGTCCCCGGCGAAGGCCTCACCTCTTGCCTGAGGCCATGAAGGCGTCGTACTCGGCAGACATCTTGCAGGACAGAGCCTGCTGGCTGTGGTCGGAGTGGCAGCCGGTGACGACCACGTTCACACCTGCACACACAGGAACACCTGTCACCCTTATTGCCCGTAATGGGGGCTCGTTATTGATGTTATTATCAGATGAGCTCAGGCAAGTGATGCCCAGACTAAATGAGACAGTTCATCTCGTCCTCCTCTTGAAGGTTCCTGCAGAGTTTAGGCTCCAGGCTGCTGCTCACCTTCCGCTCGCAGGTTCTCATCCTCCATGTCCGTGAAAATAAATGTCTGGATTGAAAAAGAAAGAACAAAAATCCATTTGTGAAAAATGAATTCACCAGGCCGGGTTATTTCCTGTGTTCTGCTGATCAGAGGATGGAGGGATGATTAGAGACGAAGAGAGAAATAGGTGGCGCGATGCTGCCCCCTACTGGCCAAGATGTGGAAACCGCGCACTCGCCCAAACCTCTGGAAATGTAAGTTTTATTAAACAATTGTTGTAATTTAAATGTTTTTATACTGCATATTCAGAGTAATCTTTTTTCGTAATCAAATATAACTTCGTGACTTTATTTAGACTCAGGTTTATTCTCGCTCTCTTTATCTGACCACCCAGCAGATCGAGTTTGCCAGAAAACACCGTCAAAACGCCGTCTTGACTTGAAAATGCCGGTGCAAACTCATTCCAGAAACTTGCCTGCAGCTGGCATCCCTGAATGATTTGATTTCAGAGCGACAGAACTCGGAACGGATGACGAGCGCTGAGACCTGGAGAGGTTCGCACCGGGGATTTGAACCGCCAACCCTCGCACGGCACTGCATCTCCGCACATCCCGGGGCTGTGATCACGCCAGACAGGCAGTAAATAACCTCCGAGTGGGACAAATCACCCGTTAGATGAGATAAACTCAGAGCATAAATCATGTTTTATTCAGGGGCTGCGAACGCCGCCCGGGACAGCAGAAAGCTGCGACGTGTTTCCGAGGTTTCGACTCCGCGTCTCTGGGCGGATGGCCCCGTCCCCGGACGGCCCAGAGGAGGCCAGCGGCGAGGACCCAGACGTGGACTTGGGTCCGCGTCTCTGGGCGGATGGCCCCGTCCCCGGACGGCCCAGAGGAGGCCAGCGGCGAGGACCCAGACGTGGATTCTGCAGAGGACCACTCAGGCAGCAGCCTGCCGCGGATCAACATGCAGCCAGGGTCTTTGTATTCCGTCTATCCATCAGGCAGGTGTTCTGGCTGCATTTACACCTGGGTTTTATATCCAACTCACGCAGGGAAATCAGGCAGAAAGGCCAGAAAGTGGCGACAGAGGGTGTGGGTGTGATGTGGCCCTGCGGCCACAAGAGGGCGACATATCTCCACTAACGCAGGCCGCCGATGTTGCTGCCTGGTTGCTGCCTGGTTGTTGCCTGGTTGCTGCCTGTGCTGCATATCCAGAGAGGTGCCCTTCCGAAGGGTAAATGACCCAGGTGCATGCTGGGAACTGTTGAATCCGACCCTGACTCCCGGGTCTTGTGATTTTCATGTTTAGCAACAGACACCGCTGGGTTAAAAATGACTTTTCACCCAGTGTGTGTGTGTGTGTGTGTGTGTGTGTGTGTGTGTGTGTGTGTGTGTGTGATGAATTTCTGTTCTGCATTCTGTCTCTACACTTCCTGTTCTGTGACCAGCTTCCTTTTCAGTATTGTTAACTGCCTGCTTCCTCCAACCCTGCATGCGCCGCTTCCTGTGTGTGTGTGTGTGTGTGTGTGTGTGTGTGTGTGTGTGTGTGTGTGTGTGTGTGTGTGTGTGTGTGTGTTGTTCGTTTCTCATTTATTTCATTCACTCTAAACAGGTGAAACGTGGAGGATTTGAGACGATTCTTCCAGGGAGAGACAGAAAACGCGGAATTTGCTGATGCAGATTTGGTGTCAGAGCTCATCTGTTTCACTTCTTCCACCAAAGGAAACCATGATGTTGAGAGAGCAGATCAAATGTCTCTCTCTTCCCCTCTCTCCCTCTCTCTGTCTCGAGCATCCCAGTTTGAGGGGTTTTGTATTTGAAGTCTTTAAATGTTACACTTTAACTTCAGAACCATCAACCTAAATTACCATCAGTGCATCAAAAGTCGGTTTTTCTTCTCTTAAATCGTAAATATGATAACATTTGATATGACACCATTCTTGGCCTTGTTGCGCCATTTGGCCTGTTTTTAGAAGCAGTTGTTATTTTAAAGCCCTTACAAGTGTTGTGCCTTTGGTTTACTCTACTCTGATGAGAAGTTGTCCTGATGTGCTTCAACATGACTCCGGCTCCGTGTTGCGCTCCTCTCAGGACTCACCTGCGCTCTGGTCCTGGAGATCCAGGTCCGCAGCAGCAGCGCCAGGCGCGTCCCGTGGAACCTGCCGGTGGTCTTCACGGCGATGAAGACCTGCTGCAGCTCCAGCCGTGAGCTGGAGACGGAGCCCGCCGCTCCGCGTGCGTGTCCGCCCGAGCGCGGCGCGGCGGCGCGGCGGCGCGCAGGAGCGTCGGTGCCGGTGCGCAGCTGAAAGTCCACGTAGAGGATGACGAAGACGGCGAAGACCGCCGCAGGTAACCTGCGGCGCATCCAGCTTTTATGCATAGCCCAAAGTCCCTCAGACTCCAGCCAAAGGTCAAATCCTCACGTTGGCGCCCGGTTCTCCTCCGAGAGCCCAAGAAACCTGGGGCCAGACGGGATCTGGCTCAAGGTTCTGCTGGCTGCTCCATCAGGGCGGGTTTCCTTCTCATCTTCTGGCCAAAAGTCCCAAACTGATGATCTGACTGTGCCAGTCTCGGATCAGCCAGGCGTCGAACTCCCAACTTCCTGTCAGACGCTTCAAAATAAAAACGGCGCGCCGAGGAGAAGTCTTCAAAATAATTACAATTGGTAAAAACCCGACACATTTATTTGAAAAACTGCGACAAAAACTGCTGCCAGAAGCGGCTTCTGTGAAGAACTTGAGTCTGACACATCTGAGCAGAAACCACGGTGGAACTCTCCACCTCTTCCTTCCTGATCGGAGTTTTCTGAGCCTCGATGAGTCAAACGTGACATTTCATCTTCAGAAAGTTGCGTTTTGGAGCTCTGAGCTCCTTGTTAGAGGTCGTGTCTCAGGTTTGGAGCGCGAACCAAAGAGAGAACTGGATGTTTAGACTTAACCTCCTTCAGATGTGTGCACGTGTTTGTTCAGGCAGCTGAGAGGACCTGAACCGAGGACCCTCTCCGGGACCCGTCTCTGGGCACTGGGCCGCTCCTCTCAGGGGTCTGTGGCCCCTCTCTGGACCCTCGTTGCCACCTTTGTTTATTTGTCCTTTCTCAGCGTTCTCGCCTTACATCCATCCCTCCATCCCTCCATCCCTCCCTCGCATCGCTCCTCCTCACCCACCGACCAGCTGCTGGGACCCGGACCAGGTCCGGCCCACCACTGTTCCGTGTCCCCGCCGGTCCCGCAGGTAAACCAGAGACGAGGGCGGCGGAGGCCCTGGGGCCCAGCATTACCCTGAAAAGAACCTTTTCTTGCAGGACGATCCCGCCGGCGCCTCACCGGGAACAAAGAGCCGGGGGGTCCGGGGACGGGCCCCCTTTCAGGGCTTTGTCTGTCTGCTGGGACTTGGACCACAGTCAACAGCGGTGCTTGGAGGACGGGGAGAGGTCATAAGGTCACCACGTGACTGGCTGTTTTCTGTGTCGTCTCAACATCAGAAACGAGTGAAGCAACATTTGGACTCTTTTTCAGTTCTGCAAACGTCCTCTTGCAACAAAGTTCTTATTTCCGCCTTTTAAAGGAGCTTTCAATACACAGAATATTTGGATAGCAGTCTCATTAAAGTGTGAAAGTATTTCCACAACATCTAAGAGGCTTCTGGTTTGGACTCTAGGTCTGAAATTAAAAAACAGACTTTAGCCAACAAATCATGTCTTTGGAAATAACTGACAGTAAATGTAAAACACTCAAAAAAAAGATACAATTTATAGGCGTCTGTACACAACCTTTCCAGGCACCTTTTTTAGCTATAGTTTCAGTGTTATTTACATTTTTACCAGTTTAATCCGCCCAGTGGTTTCAGTTTGGACGGAGTTGGTGCATTCTCTAAGGCGGTCACTAGAGGGCGCCATTGGCACGTACAGACCGCGGATCAGGTTCACAGAACTGCATAAAATAAAACATTAATTAAATCTTTTAAGTATATTTAGGATCTCTAATCTTGTCAGAATAGTAGTTGTACGATTTATAATTTAACGTTTCGCGGGTTTATGGTCTAAAACACAACGTATATGCATGCTTGTAACCTTAAGATAACCGTAACCTTACAGAAAAAATACCACTGCTGCTTAGAAGGTAACAAATGCAGAACAGTTCTTATTTATAACATATATTCTTATGTATACTGGCTGAAGTTGCCTTTGAGCAAGGCACCGGTCTGTATCTCGATGACGTCACGTACGGGGACTTACCTGCTTTCTGACCACGCCCCTTCGCAGCAACAACAACCTCCTCCGGGGACCGGCGGAGGACCCAGTACCTCAGGGGCCACCGTCGGAGCCATGGCCCACGCCAGCATCTCGGTGACGGAGAGCCAGTTCCGGTGTCCCGTGTGCCTGGACGTGCTGAAGGAGCCGGTGTCCACCCCCTGCGGACACACCTACTGCATGTCCTGCCTCAACAACTACTGGGACCAGGCCGAGCCGGGCCAGGTCAGCTGCCCCCAGTGCCGGGAGATCTTCAGCCCTCGGCCGGTGCTGCGGAGGAACACGGTGCTGGCCGAGGTGGTCGACAAACTCCGGCTGGGCGGCACGGTCGCGGCCCCGGAGCTCTACGTCGGCGGAGCCGGCGAACGTGCCCTGCGACTTCTGCCCGGCCGAGAGCCAGCTGAGGGCGGCCAGGTCGTGTCTGGTGTGCCTGGCGTCCTTCTGCGAGCTCCACGTGGTGCCGCACCGGGAGGTGGGCACGCTGCGGCGGCACAAGCTGGTGGCCGCGGTGCAGCGTCTCCCGGAGCGGCTGTGCGCTCAGCACCGGCTGGGGCTGCAGCCCGCGGGGGGCTCGGAGGCGGACGCCGCCGGCGAGTGGAGCGGAGACTGCCTGCTGTGCGAGGCGGACCAGGAGGAGAGGCGCAGCGTGGACGCCCAGAGAGCCAGGAGACAGGTGCAGGCTCCAATTCATGGTTCACTACACGGAGTTTCTCACTTCATCTGATCTTGATGATCTTTGCCCCACTGGTGGATGAGGAGTGTGTGGAAGGAATGTGTGTGTGTCCACAACACGTTTTCATGTATCAGCTGCAGCTTGGGGAGACTCAGAGGATCATCCAAGAGAGGACGAGGAGAGGAGAGAGAGAGCTGGAGGAGGTCCAGCAGAGCCTGGAGTCCCTCAAGGTCTCCACTCGTGCACACGTGCACCGACGCTGAGGCGTCTTGGACAAATGCAGATGGAGGTTTGGATGCTTGACGTCTGGTCTCCGGGCTGCAGGTGTCGGCCTCGGCTGTTCTGGAGGACAGCGAAGCTGTGTTTGCAGACATTTCAGCGCGTCTGGAGAAAACAAGAGCGGAGGTGAGGAGCACGACTGGCCTTCGTCGCCGCGGGCACCAGCTCTGTCCTGGCTTTGTGCGCCTCCATCCTTGTGCGGTTTTAGGGTTGGGCTGTCCTAAATCGAACGCCACACCAGGATCAGGATGTTTCCCTTTGTTCTCCAGGTTCGAGCGAGGCTGGAGGCCAAGGAGCGAGCGGTGGTTGGGCAGACGGAGCGCCACATGGAGACGCTGGAGAAAGACCTGGAGGAGCTGAGGAGGAGGGACCAGGAGATCAGCCAAGTCCTCCAAAGTGGGGACAGCGCCCACTTTTCACAGGTGAGCTGGAGGAAGCGGGGGGCCCCTGGAGGCTGGGGGATGTGTTTTAGAGTAAGCTTTAGTGGAGCCGCGACAACGTCGTGGATTAGGAGATGAACAGAGGAGTAACGACGGAGCTGAGGGGACGAGTGGTGGAAAAACAGCATCTGCTATTTTTAAATCCAGGCAGTGTTAGGTCGAGGGGGGTAGTGAGCTTTATTTTCCACTTGGCTTCTTTTTTTGTCGACCCAGGCTGCTCCTCTGCTCTGTGTCCCCCTCGCCGCCGGTTGGCACAACAGAGGCGCCGGCTGGCCCAGCGAAGCCTTCGGCGCCGCCAGGAGAGCGCTGAGCCGCCTCCGCAGCCGCATGGAGGAGGTGTGCAGGGAGGAGGTGGATCACATCAGCCGTGCAGGTGTGACACCATCGCGCTCGGGCGGGAACAGGAAGTCGTCCAGGACAACGAGTCTAAAGCGCTTAGATGTTGAAAATGGATGAAGTCGTCACACTGACTCTCAAAGTCTCGCTTCGATCTGTGTAAATCGGCTTCCACAGAGTCTGACTGACTGTGTTTTGCTTCCAGTCAATGAAAACTACATCTCTGCCGGCGAATGTGTGAAAGGTAAGCAAACAGAACACGATACACACACACACACACACGCGTAGCTCCTGGAGTGTGTCCGTTCGGAGCTGAGCCGTGTCAACGTGACATTTAATGCTACAATACCATCAAACTAAATTATTGACAATGAGACAAAACAAGGGCCAATATGATGTGTGTGTGTGTGTGTGTGTTTGTGTGTGTGTGTTTAACACAACAAGAAAACAGAACACCTGTCATTTATTTTTTATTACATATTATATCACCGCAGGCCGACTTTGTGCTGTTTATTACTTGTCTGTTGTTGTTATGATCAGTATTATTGTTGGAAAATCAATTCTTCCTATTGTGTTGATGAGGTGGCTGGAATCTGGGTGCAGAAAACTCCAAACCACAGCAAACACAACCAACAGCACCTGCAGGGCACAGTGAGGGTACGTAGTTAAAAGGACGTGCCCGTCTGTAACTTTTCTTTTCTTTTGTGTCCGTTATTTCTTTTCCGTTCATGTGAAAATCCAGCAGACTTGTTCAAAACCCTCCTGGATGTTTCCTTTTTCAGCCGTGCCCTCGTCCTTCCGTCTGTCCTCGGTGTCTCTGCAGCCGGCCGACCAGAGGATGAGGGCGGTCTTCCTCCGCTGTGAGTAACCTCTGAAATCCCCTTTTACCTCCGCGCGCCTTTCCCTCTTCCCGTGCTCGTTCTTCTCAGCTCATGAGAACCACATAAGAAAGATGAAATCTGAGCGGCTGGTCTCGTGTGCCTCATCAATGTTGGATGAGGAGCCACTTACTGTATTTTCGATGCCATCGACCATCACGAAGCAGCGAACGCAATGACAGCAAACACCTTGTTGGGTGTGAATAATTTACTCTGGGGGGGATTACGGCCTTAGTGTCATTTATCCCATCTGGGCCAAAAGTTCAGAGATTACCGGGTCAGTGGAACTGGGACGCATCTCTGCTGCTGAGCGTCTACACCTCCCTCTGGGTTACCTCTGATGAATTTTTCGCTGAGCTAATTTGGGTCGAGCTGCCTTAAGCTAACGCTAGTTCTACAGCTGCTGATAGAGGTGGCGCTATTTAGCACCACCCAGCCTTCACACCTCACCGTGGAAACACGAGCCAGGTCACGGGATAGTGTGCTAAACATTCGATGACCTACTGGCCTGGACTGAGGTCCAGATGTGGGCCAACGTGGGCCAGACCTGTTACTGGTGGAGTCTACTGTCTCCTATTTAGCTCAGCATTTTGAAATTCTGACAGACTTGTTTTTCCTTTTAGGTGTGTGTCGTCTCTCCTTAGACCCCGATACCGCCCACCCCACCCTGGTTCTCCTGGAGGGGGGTCAGGTGCCCACTGTGGCGAGGAGCCCCAGTCTTACCCCCCTCACCAACAGCGCTTTGACTCCGTGGCCCAGGTTCTGTGCAGGGAAGGCCAGTTTGGCGATGCCAGCTACTGGGAGGTGGAGTGGAGGGGAGGCGGGTGGGCGGACATCGGCGTCACCTACCGGGGCATCGGACGCAAAGGTGGGGGAAAACCGTGTCTGCTGGGCCGCAATGAGAACTCTTGGAGGTTGAGGTGCACACACGCTGGGTATGCTGCCTGGCATGACAACCGTAAGACCACGGTGGCCGCCCCGGTGTGCCCCAGGATTGGTGTGTTTCTGGAGCGCCACAAGGGGACGCTGTCCTTCTACAGCATATCGGACACCGTGGTGCTGCTACACACTTTTCGCTGCCCGTTCTCACAGCCTCTGTATCCGGCGTTCCGGCTGGACCTCGACTCCACCCTGGTTATCTGCCCCCCTGAGGGCAGTAATGGGAGTCCCTCCTAGCCCCCCACCGGCCAGGAGGGCCCCTCTGCACACCCGGGACTGGGTTAAAAAGAGCTGGAAACACAAGGGCTGAGACCAACAGCTCTCTCAATATCAGGGAGTACTTTCAGCATTACAAACTGCTTTTCCTTTTCATTCACTACAGGATAAGTCAGTACTTGAACAAGGGCCAATACTTGAGAAAATCAGGCCTTGCTGGACTCTAAAACGCGTCTTCTCCTTCTTCTTCTTCTTCTTATTATCTGGCTTCATGTAAGTTCAGTTGCAGACCCTACTAAAAAATGTAACACCCTTTTTCCTCCTGAAATTGCATTGTATGGCAAACTTGGCAACTATTAGTGCTGGTCTGTAAATTTTAGTCCTCTTCTGTGTCTGGTAAGGTTTCTAAATGTGACTGTAAAGTGTGATGTAAGGGGACGAGTGCAGATGTTTACGCTGGTTCACAATAAACTGATCCAGGCCTGGAAGTTTGGTCACAAGTACCATGTTCTATCGTTGAAAATGTAAAGCTACTTTTTCTGCACTTTTATCCTTCCAGCATTACCTTTATATTAAACTCAGTGTTTACATCCTGCAGTGTACAATTTAATTGATTGGTACAGGGACTGAACTGGTTCTACTAAGAACTAGCATTATGGACATTGTGGAACTTTAACACATGAGAGTAAAGTTAGAGCCATTGTGAGCACAACGTTCTTCGAGATCGTGATGTCTTAATGTTTTTAACTCTTTAACGTCTTTATGACTTTTTATCGACCCGTCTCGGCGTACATAAACCGCGGTCACATGACTCGCTGCGATTTCCAACATGGCGGCGATGTTTTGGAAGCCGTTCGCAGCTTTTCTGGTTCTCTTCAGCGGCGTTTCGGGTTTTCCCCTCGGCCAGGACACTAAACAGACTCGCAGCTGCGGATACGAGGTTCGTTTTGTTCTTATTCTCATTTGTAATCGAATCATTCATTTATTAAAACTGGTTAACGCGGCTTTAGCTAGTTTGGTATGTGGCTAATGATTTCGGTTGTTAACTTGGCTACGAAGTTACCCGGTTGTGTTTGTTTCTTTGTTCATGTATGAATATAAGTTAAAAACAGTTAACACTTTATAAATCGACGTCACAAACTTTATATTGCTAATATTGCTATTATACCCAGCTGTTTCGAATCAGTTTAGTGCTCTGGGTTTTGCAGTCTAACGCTGTGGTTTTTAGTCTCTCACTTGGTCTCTCTCTCTCTCTCTTTTTTTTTCTCACTCTTTTTGTTTCTTTCTCTTTCTGTTTCTGTCTCTCTGCCTCTCTCAGTCATGTCATCCCACCAAACCCAACATGCTGAATGTCCACTTGGTCCCTCACACACATGATGATGTTGGCTGGCTCAAGACTGTTGACCAGTACTACTATGGAGGTTTTTCACTAAAGTTGTCTTCTATCAACAACAAGCACGTTTATAGATCTTTGTCCTCCTCTACATAATATCCCTGATTAGCAACTTTCTTAAGTGTTTACGTCATACTTAACATTTACCCAGCGGGTCTTTTTAAAGCCTGTTTTTTATTCTTTACCTCAGTAATGAGTACTTTTATGAAGTCATTTACTGCTGATTTCAATGTGTCTTTTTTATGTGGCTGTGAGTGTTTGATTTGTAATAAGATCTGTGTGGTTTGATCATCATTTTGTCATTTTTGTAACGATAGTGTTACATGTTTTTTGGGTTAGACCGCAACGACATCCAACACGCGGGCGTGCAGTACATCCTGGACTCGGTGGTGGATCAGCTGCTGAAGAACCCTGACCGGAGGTTCATCTACGTAGAGTCGGCGTTCTTCTACCGCTGGTGGAAGCAGCAGAGCTCAGCCATGCAGCAGACCGTCAGGCAGCTCGTGAATGAAGGCAGGAAGGGGCTCAGGCGGTGGGGTCCATTTTATCCTGAAATCCTGAGGGAAGACTTTCTGTGGTGTTCCTGCAGGCCGCCTGGAGTTTGTGAACGGCGGCTGGTGTATGAGTGACGAGGCCACCACTCACTACAGCGCCGTGATTGACCAGATGACCATGGGACTGAGGTTTCTCAACGAGACGTTTGGGGCGTGCGGACGCCCCCGTGTGGCCTGGCACATCGATCCGTTTGGACACGCTCGTGAACACGCCTCCATGTTTGCACAGGTAGCTCACTGATGATGTCGAAGATGATTGGAGATCTACGAGGACCACCAGGATGTGCTGGTGGTTTGGTTCATTGAATCTCCTCCTGATCCAGCTGTTTTCACCTGCAGATCCCTTACAGTCCTTCAGTCGAAGGATCTTCTGCTCACTATGTGTTCTTTACTTCAGATGGGGTTTGACGGCTTCTTCTTTGGACGACTGGACTACCAGGACCGCTCCCACAGGATGGCCAGGAAGGAACAGGAGCTGCTGTGGAGGGCTTCAGACAGCCTCAGACCCCCCTCAGCAGACCTGTTCACTGGTAACAGAACTGCCACTTTTACGCCTTTACTTCTGTTTTTGTCCTTTAATTTTAATATGTTTATGTGGTCTTCCCTTTTAACCCTTGCCCACCCAACAGGGATCCTTCCTAATGGTTATAACCCCCCAAAGGGCTTCTGCTGGGACCAGCTCTGCACTGATCCCCCCATCAGAGATGATCCTGACCTGGAGGACTACAACGTTGACAAAGTGGTGAAGCAGTTCCTCATCGTTGCCCACAATCAGGTTAGACACAGAATTGTATTACCAAATGTTTAAGCTGATCTTGTTTTATTCACTAATGTTTTGTTATTAACCGTAAATGTCTTTTTTAATGTATGTCACGTTATCATTTTGCTCAATATTGCCACCTAGCGGCCACTTTGTCGAACTGTAGCAGTTGACAGTTAAATGCCTTAAAATGAAATAGAATCTTCTTTTTAAATCACGCTTTATTTTGGCAGTCTTTGGTGTATAAGACCAATCACATCATCATGACTATGGGATCAGACTTCCAATATGAGAATGCCAACATGTGGTACAAGAACTTGGACAAGCTGATCCTCTACGTCAACTCCCTGCAGGCCACAGGCAGTAAAGTCAACGTGCTTTACTCCACCCCCTCCTGCTACCTGCAGGAGCTACACCGAGCAAATCTCACTTGGTAACACCAGAATCAAACTCCTAGACAGAAGATGGTTATTTGGAGAGTTTATTTTGTAATTACTGAAGTAGACTCCTTTCTTTCTTCATCTCAGGCCTTTAAAGACTGATGATTTCTTCCCTTATGCCGACAACGCTCATCATTTTTGGACCGGATACTTTACAAGCCGACCGGCGCTGAAACGTTACGAGCGCATCAGCAACAGTAATCTGCAGGTAGGTTTTTGGTCCCAGTCGACGTTTTGAGCGGCACATTCAGCATGCTAGTGTAGCTAACGCTGCCGTGTGGACCCTCTTTATTTATGTGCTGGTGCTTTGCTGATGTTTCTTCTCCATCTTGTTTAAATATTTTGCACTTTCACGTGGTTGTCTGTTGTTCTTTAAACAGACGTGCAACCAGCTGGAGGTACTCGGTGGGCCGACCTCCCGGAACGGTCCTTTCGGGAAGGGCACCAGCCAGACACTGAGTGAGTCTTCTATTCTCTTGACGTGAAGCATCAGATGCAGGATCTGAATCCATAGTCTTTGTCTCCTTGAGTCAGCCAAAGTATCCAAGAAGTGATTGGTTTTCTGTCCGTTTGTCAGAGGAAGCCATGGCGGTGGCTCAGCACCACGACGCCGTGTCGGGAACAGAGAAGCAACATGTAGCCGACGACTACGCCAAGAGGTTAGCCAACGGCTGGGAGCGTTGTCAGGCACGTAGAGTCCCACGGAACACTGCTACATTTCCAGTTCCGATGCACAATTCCAGCAGATCTACGTTTGCAATAATTATCTATTGTCCATTTTCCTAAACGGGATCCTCGTTTCATCTGGCTCTCAGGTTCTAGTCAGCAACAGTCTGGCTGCTCTGAGCGGCTCAGCCTCCCAGCGGATCTACTGCGACAGCCTCAACATCAGCGTGTGTCCCCTGACCGAGTCCAGCAGAAAGGTGACGCATCAGCATGTTTATGAATCTCACACACACACACACACCCTGCTGAAGGCATATAAACGTTACTGTACTAAACTGTCCTTGTTTCTCAGTTCTCAGTCAACGTGTACAATCCCCTCGCTCGGCCTGTGGTCTGGCCAGTCAGGCTGCCCGTGAACGGGACTGCCTACGCGGTGTCGGACGCTAAAGGCAGATCTGTGAATTGTGAGGTAAGTGTGCGGCAGCCTAAATCATCTGACTTTGACCTTTGACCTTTCCTCTTGCCAGACGTTCTCTCCTCCACATCAGCAGCTTCTCCGCCTCTGTCCAGGTGCTTCCAGTGTCCGCGGCCACCCGAGAGGTGAGGCGAGACCGCGGGTACGCCGTCAACGAGCTGGTGTTTGAGGCTCAGGCTCCACCTCTGGGCTTCACCACCTACTCGGTGTCCCTGCTGGAGGACGGGCCCCCGCCTGCCCCTGTGAACCGCCGTACGCCCTCGGCCATCCAGAACAAGGTGAAATCCAGCGGCCAATAACACTGCAAGTGCAACCGGTGTCTTCTTGTGCTGAGAAACTCTTCTGTGTGTGCAGTTCCTACGAGTGACCTTTGACCCCGACACGGGCCTCTTGAGCGGTCTCAGCAACCTTGAGACCCAACAGACCATCAAACTGACGCAGAACTTCTACTGGTCCGAGTCCCCACGGAAGGTTTTTGTCCTTAACTCCTGCTCTTACATTAATGAGCCTTTGCGGTTGCAGGTACAAAGCCAGCGACGGCAACAGCGCCGCCAGTAAGCAGCCCTCGGGCGCCTACATCTTCAGGCCCAACGGCACCGCGCCTTTTCCCATCAGCAAGACGGCTCAGACGGAGAGCGTTCAGGTAGGCGGGCCACTCCTGCAGGTCGCATGTTCGTGCATGGTCTGTGCTGACGGCCCGTGTTTGTGTCCGTCAGAGGCCGCGGCGTGCAGGAAGTGAGGCAGCAGTTTGCTCCCTGGGCCTCTCAGGTGGTCCGTCTGTACGCCGCCAGCAGAGCGGTGGAGCTGGAGTGGACCGTCGGACCGCTGCCCGTGGAGTGAGTGCCTTCCTGTCACCACGTGCACGCCGTTGACCCCACGCACGCTAACCTTGCTTCTTCCGTTAGCGACAACCTGGGGAAAGAAGTGATCACGCGTCTGGACACCAGCATCAGCACGGCTCAGTATTTCTACACTGACTCCAACGGGCGAGAGGTTCTGCAGAGGAAGTGAGCTGGTGGTCACTGATGAAAATCCCCCAGAGGCAGGACTACAACCCAGTGTGTGTGTGTGTGTGTGTTTGTGTGTGTGTGTGTGTGTGTGTGTAGGACAGATTTCCGGCCCACTTGGCACCTGGAGCAGTCGGAGCCCATCGCTGGGAACTACTACCCCATCAATTCTCGCGCCTTCATCAAGGTGACTGAAGATACTTCAGTCAAAGCTTAAATATGACTTTTATTCATGCTTTGACTTTAACTTCTAAACAACACGGTTTCCAGGACGATGTTGACCAGCTGACAGTGGTGACAGACCGCTCTCAGGGAGGGGCCAGCATCTACAATGGCTCTCTGGAGATTATGGTGAGTCACACACACACAGACACACGCACACACACACAGACTGTCAATCACTGTTTCGGAACCCAAAAGGACTGGTGTTGCTATGGCTGCAGATGCTTGATGTGATCCTCAAACCGAGCTGCTCGGCGAATAAGAATCGGCGCTCACCCTCTTAACTCCGCCCCCTCCCTCAGCTTCACCGCCGGCTGCTCTACGATGACAACCGCGGCGTTGGCGAGCCCCTCAACGAGGTTTCCGACATCTTCCCAGAGGGCCTTGTAGTCCGAGGGCGTCTGCTGCTCTCCCTGGACCGCCCGGCCTCTGCGGCGGACACTTATCGCCCCCTGGCTGAGGAGGTGGTACTGCAGCCATTGCTCACCTTCACAGATGGAGATTTGCACCCCAACAGCGAGCTGGAGGTGAGTGATGAGGGGAGGGATCTGCCCCTGAACCCTCTGGTCCTCGGATCTATCAACAGCACCTGACCGGCGTTGGTGTGTGTGTAGTTCTCTGGGCTGCTGGCTGCGCTGCCCCCTGCCGTCCACCTGCTGACACTGACGCAGTGGGACGAGAGCTCGGTGCTGCTGAGGCTGGAGCACCAGTTCCAGAGCTGGGAGAGCAAAGCCAACTCGCAGCCCGTCACCGTCAACCTGCAGGTCCCACACCGCCACAAACACACAGCCCATAATCTAACGGGAATATGAACTGACTTTCTTCCCTCTGCACAGAAGCTGTTTTCCACTCTGAAGGTTCTGGGTGTGTCTGAGCTGAACCTGTCAGCCAATCAGTGGAAAGACAAAATGAAGCGATTTGATTGGACGCTGCATACAGGTAGAACACACCTACTCAGACATTCTACAGGCCTTAATTAAACCTGTTAGGGAAGTTCATGAAGATGGAGAAGGAATCTGGAGGGGGCCATCAACACACACCGAACTCCTCCACGCAGTAGCTACACCGCCTTGACCTTGAATGCTTGTGACAAAAACCTGCAGATGCTCTGAGCTGAGCGTGATGGCAGACGCGTCAGAGGATGGAAGTAGTTCATTAAACTCTAGGACGGTTATTACCACGGCCGTCGACTTCCCTGCAGGGATTAATGGAAGTGGCAGGCAAATATAATGAGTCATAAACGCCTCGTTATGGTTCCCAGCTCTGATAGTAAACTACGGGGCGGCTCCATATGGCTCGTTTTGCGGCTTTGTCAAACGTGATCGTGTGGAGGAACGAGTTGGGTTTAAGACAACCTGAAGCCACTAAAGCGTTTGTTTCACTGTCTCTCTCCAGAAGAGCGCCCCCTGCCCGAAGACCTTCCAGGACCCCTCGCTCTGGGAGGTGACCCTGAGGCCGATGGAGATCCGAACCTTCCTGCTCAGAGTCCCATAGCCGGGAGGTCAGGTGGTCAGTGCCTCACAGATTAAACACTGATGCACTTTTACTTCCACAAAATCTGAGCATTTGTCAGTTTGAGGCTTCTTTGGCAAACACATCTGAAATTTAAACCAAACAGGGACCCTATCACTGCCAATGTTGTGAAGACTTTGAAATATCTTTGTACTGATCAGCAGTTGATAAAACCTGTCATTCTCACCTAATGATTCTGTGTGTCTACATGTGTTAATGCCCAGATTAAACTGCTGCTGCTTTTATTTAAATTTTAGACTGGTTGTAACTGAGCTGAAACGTAACGCAACTTAAATATTTCAGATGCCAAACAAAGTAGACAAGTCCTTTTCCAGAAGTCAAAAGTCAGTTCCAGGATAGTCCAGGTCCCGCTGGGAGGGAATAATTAACCCTCCAGATGTGTGAAGCTAATGTGCACAAACTGGTGGACAAGATGGCAGCTAAATTAGCTCTCCTTGACCTTGTACTCTGCCCGTCGGACTGAAGGTAGGCGGAACTATTTCAATATTCCCGCACGTTATATTAGAATAAGCAGCCAATGTACACGTATCAAAAACACTTTCAGGGTTCCCACAACTGAAGCCGTGAGTCTAGAATATAGAAGCACCTGACGGACACCAGGGCACCGTCTTTGACTGACCCGGATTTAATCAAAAAACTTTAAACAAAAAAACACTTTTGGTACAGTTCTTAAAAAAAAAAAAAGTCCCCATTTAAAGTACAATTATTCGTTCACAAAAAGTCCAAAAACCAATAGTTACAAAATAAAAGGCAAGCAATTACTCCATCTTGACTTCATCTGTTGGCTCCAGGTTGTGGGAGTAGCTGCAATCATCTCCATAGGTGCAAGTTCCCTGAAAGTACAATCGAATCTGAGAAACCATGACTTAACGTCCACCTTCTGAAGACTTCTAAACGAATCCCCCTCCTTAACTAGTTTTCATGTTTGCTGCAGGACGACTGAAGCTCCCCGTTCCTGAACTGACCTTCCTAAACTTCTTGCAGGGGAACTTTTTCAGCTCAGACGAGTCGGTGATCGGGTTCTTTCTCTTGTTCTGGAACTTCTTCCTCTTATCCTGCAGGCTGTCAGATATTCCTCCGCTGCAGAGAAAAAAAGATTTTCTTATTTATTCGAAAATCAGGAAGAAAAATCGATTTTCTTAAGTGTTTACATTTGACTACACCGCTTAGAAAGAAAGGCATTTACCCAGCTTTGGCCCGAGCTTTGGGTCCCCAGAAGGCTTGAGGGTTCTCCTGGAACCGTGTCAGGTGGCGTCTGCGGGACTGAGGGTTAGCGTCCTCGCGCACGGTGAAACAGGCTTCAAGACTACAGAGAAAAAGTGAACCCAAACGTGTTTGGAGAAACCGTGATCAGGTACAAGGTTCAGCCAACCTCTTCATTTACTATGTTGTTGGCGCTACGATGCTAGCCAGCTGTGGGACTGATGACGGACTAGCTAAGCTTATCCCGGCTTGGCTCTCACCTTGGTTCCTTGGAAAGGATCCTGAAGCTGGGGCTCATATCTGACAGCTTCTCCCTCTTCACAGGGTTGAGCTTCTCCTGCAGGCAGATCACCACTCGCATGTAATCCCTTCATCACCGTCAGGACTGAAACACCAGTTTGGTTTCAGTTAGCACCTGAGCGTTCAATGCTGCTAACTCACCCAGCAGCGCATGATGTCCCAGAGGGCTGCAGGGGGCGCATCCGTCTTGATGCCGTTCTTACAGGCGTGTGACAGGGACACCTTGTAGCCGGCGTGAAGGAGAGCAGACCTGCAGACGGAGCCAGATCAGTTCCTTCACCATGGGAAGTCAGATCCCAGCACGCCGCGCTGACACGAGGCTCCTCGTGACCTAATATGCCCCGCCCCCAACATGGGTGGACCTGCGGTCTACCTGAACTGCAGCATGGGTGGAGTGTTGCAGCGAATCGAGCTGCTCAGACTGTCCAGGGTGTAATAGAAAGGAACATCCTCCAGCTCCTGAAACACGCGTGCCAGAGACGACATGGTCAAACATTTCCCCGCCGAGATGGACCACGCCCACATGACAGATGATTACCTCAGTCACCATGCTGAGCATGCCTTCGATGCGTTTGGACGTCCCAAAGCGACACGGGTTCGCCGACACTGCAGATAAAACCTTGTGAACAAACGCCGGCTCGTGGATAGGCTCCGCCCACAGAGGACCGCCCAGCTGCGGGACAACACAAGCAGTGTTTCCTCACATCGATGATAAATGACATCGGTATCATCAGATAAGGGCCTGACCTGATGTCTTTGTCCACAGTGTTCACACTCTGGTCCAACTGGAGGTCCAGTCGCCGCCGAGTACTTCATACTGAAATCACATCACCTTTACTGCGTCTGCCCCCACGTCCCAGTGAGACCAGTACAGACTGGTTGCTCTTACTGTTTTCCGTTGCTGGTTCTGCGACCCATCCGCTGCAGGTAGAAGGAGCCGCAGCCGACGCAGTTGTAAACCAGCGCCTGTTTGCTGCACAACACCGCAGGTTGGGCTAAATCTGAGGGCGCCACGGTCCACGTGGACACACGTGCAGATGAGCGTACCTGGCCGAGTTCTTCACCGTGGCCTGGCCCGTGAAGACGCGAACAAACACCCGGATGTAAAAGTCGGCGCTGACGGAGAGCAGCGGCTGGATGTAGCGCTGGTAGACCCCCGCCCTCTGATCCAAACTGTGGAGGATGATCCGAAGGCCTGCAGGGCAGGTAAGATGCATGACTTTGTTCTTCCCTGAACGATTTAAAAGCCTCTTTCTGCAACCGACCAACCTGTAATCATGACGTGACATGCCTCTACCGTGTGTGTGTGTGTGTGTGTGTGTGTGTGTGTATACTCACCATCTCATGAGAGTATTTGGTTTTGATGGAAACTGAGCCATATTTGCTGTAGCAGGTCTCCCCACTGTTTCCTGCCATCACAGCCATGTCTGTACACGTGACACACAGCAGACCTGAGAGGAAAACACACACACACACAGTGAGCAAAGACGACAAAAGGCCAGGGAAGCTATTCTGTTCCATTACCAGGATAAAAAGAGCATGTGTGAGATTTGGTTTCACAGTTCTTCATACTGATTCTAGCTGAAGGGTCAGATTTGCTCTAGTTGAACGACAGAACACACACCTCCTTCACTGACAGCCTGTACAGCAGCGTCCAGGAAGGTCGCAGGACTCCCGTAAGGATCCAGATCGATGACGTCGTACCGCTCTTTCTTCCCTCGCATTTCATACATCAACATACTGAAAAAATATACGAGATTTGTATGTGTTGTTGAGTGACTAAATAGACTTTCAGGAGCCTGGAGAGGTGAGAAAACGGTAGAAGAAGTGTGTTCCTGGAACCTGTACCTGGCGTCCTTGCAGCTGGCCTGTAGAAGGTGGCTGACTGCGTTGTACTGGGCGTTTCTGGCGATTAGCGCTGCTGCCTTGGCGGAGAAGTCGTTAGCCGTGATGCTCTGTAAACCGGGGACCTCCAGAGCGAAACGCACCGAGCGCAGGCCGGACGCTGCCAGGCCCTCCAGGACACGGAGGCCCTTCTGAAACAGCAGTTTTAAAGACTGAAGCTTTCACTGTCGGACACTAGGGGGCGTCACAGTTTACAGTAAGTTCCACATCCTGAACATCTGATCTGGAAACGTCCCTCCATCACCAGGGTGTGAAATGAACAGAAGCAACATTAACATAAGGACAGGAAGGCCTCAGCTGAACTGCTTTACACCAACACCCCTGTGTATTTTTATACTGTGGGGAAACCCCAGGGGGACTCCGGAACCACTAACTGTGACTAAGCTTCAGAAGTACACTCTCATCCTCATTTATTCTGTGATGTCAACGGTATCTTTGCTGCCGCTAAATACACAAATATGGGATCCATCAGCAGGGACTGAATCCTAAAAGTCCTTCTGACTCCACCAGCATAGTTGCTACTCTTCAGATTAAATGATGTGTCACGGCCATCTAAACAAAAGCACCTCCAGCATACCTCACATTTCTCCCCCACAGTTGCAATCGCTGGTTCCTCCACTCCATTTTTCTCCTCTCCCAGCTCCTTCTTCTCCTCCTCTTCCAGCTCCTTCTTCTCCTCCTCGTCCAGCTCCTTCTTCTCCTCCTCCAGAGAGACCACCACTCGCTCTTGCTCTCCCGGAACCACCAGCTTCACCCCTCGCTGAGACAGAAAATCTCTGGCAAATTCTGTGATGACAGCACATCTGGGAAGCAAAAAGAATCAGTGTTTATTCCTGCACATTCGGAAGCAGCTATAAATACATCAGAGGTAAGAGTGTGACATCTGAATGACGCAACATGTCCGAGGGAAAAAAAACTACTAAAACTGTTGTTTTTAACACAGGCTCGCATCAAACCCAAACGTCTCCTAACACTGGTGTGAAGTGCATGCGGTTTTCTTGCTCACGTCAGGTCTCTGTTAAACTCCTGGACCGGATTGTAAAACACCTCATTGGCACTGGGAAACAAGATGGCCGCCTTTCCCTCCTTGACCACCGTCTCTCCAGGTAACAGTTCAGTGGGAGTTTTGGTGGAAGGTTCCGCTTTGGAGGTAGGGATCTTAGGGTCCTGAGTGGTTTCCATGGTTCCCAAACACCTGCTCGCAGCAATAATACCAAAGTTCCAACGAAAAGTCTGTTTAATAGTATGAGCGCAGGCCAGGTGCAGAGGATGGGAAAGCACAAGGGGTGGGACTCGAACTGACCGCACCAGCATAGATGTCCTCCTGTTGACTGATAAAAAACATGATTATTGCCTAAACTGCATCAGAAGGAATCATTTTAACTAACACTAGTATCTTAAATAAGCTCTGCTGATGTCTAATGTCAGTTTATAATGCAAATGGATTTTTAAAAGTGGAAGGTTTTTACATCTAATTGCCATTTTTCCTTTCCATCAGTATCTGTTAAAGGACACCTGTCCTGACCTCCTGACCTCTGTCAACACAGATTGGGTGAGTTGATGTGTATCATGTGATTTTCTCCCCATCTACATGTTTATACAAATTATTACTGATTAATACTTGGACTAAGTGATCAATAAAGGGTTCTTAGCCAATAATCTACGATTTTGTGATGCTGTTTAAAGTGAAAGGGGTTTGTTTGCTTTTTTTCTCAACTAACAGGACATAAGTTGATTACTTTTACACGGAGCATTGATCTTAATACGTACACAAAAATCACATGTAACCGTACCTGCAGAGGGAAACCTTTCCTTTCTTTAGTGTGATGAAAGTAATTTTAATCGCGACACATGGTAATTCGGCCCCGGTGCTGTAGTTTAGAGTCGTTTCAGCGTTGGCAACTGACGCTCACGTTAGCTTGCGGGGGCCGCCATGTTTGACGCGTCACTACGGAACCCTGCGCGGTCCAAAAGAGAAAGCGCCGCGCGTTTGGTTTCCCCGACCGAAGCGCCGAGTGATTTCAGGGAAACGGTGTAACGTAAGGACAAGAGAGAGAGAGAGAGAGAGGGTCGATCAGTCATCTGCAACACACACTGGCCTACTTTCTACCCGCAGTGAACATGTGAGGAGACTGGAACACGCATCAGTGCGCTTTCATGAATAATCTAATTTAATCTCACCGTGTTTGAAGTTGGTGATGCATTCCGATGAAAACGCTAAACATAGCCCGTGAAATAAGCATCGTGTCCAAGGAGCTGCGGTTTGGGTGGATGGAAAAACAATGACCTTGGCTGTCAATGTCACAGTAGGTTAGTGCAGCGCTGTTTGCGGGAAAAGTGAAGTAAAGACACTTTGACGTGCGGCGTCTTAATCTGATGATGCCGCTTAAAGACATCAAATAAAGAGTCTTCTATTCAGGGGCACGGACACAATTACTTCAGAGGTAATTTATGCATACGTTTATTCATTTGGAGTGATTGTGAGGCAAGCTGGTGAAATATTTATTGGGGTGTGTGTGTGTGTGTGTGTGTTGGGTGGGGGGGGGTCTCATCAGTATATCTGCGGGTAATGGAATATTTGAGTTTTCCTCCTCCCTGTAAAGCTGCTGACAGTGGCTGATAAAACAAGCCACGGTCGTCAAAACACTCTGACTTGAGCATATTTACAAACACAAACTTCTATAATTACTGTGTTCATGACAGCACTATTTTTAGTTTGAGCATACGCCTCTTTTCATTTTCACTTTGGCAATTATTTACCAACATGTTTTAACTATTCTTATAAATTGTAGAGCTTAGTGCTTATTTATAAATATTATGCATAAAGGCTATTGTAATTTTTTATTCATATTTAAGTCATTTTAGATTTTCAACCCTGTACTTGTATTGAAATGAAGACATGCATCCATGCAACACTGCATGCTCTCACTGCAGGTTTGTGTTTTTATTGAGCTCCCCAGGTCGTGATGGACGGAGACACCAAAGTCAGCCGCATCTGGCTGCGCGTCAAGCTGCACATCTGGATGGGGGCGCTGTGACAGCGGGCGCCCAGAGAGCGCGGCGCTATGCGTCTGGCACGGGAGAACCACAGAGTTAATAGTATGTGGTATGACAGGGAGAGGGAGAGGGGGCGCGGCGCCGTGCGTGAACGCAGTCTCATCCTGTTTAGTATTCAGTGTGCGCAGCCTGGAGGCCCCGCAGGGCTCACCTGCCCTGAGTCTAGACGCACCAGCGCGCACGTCAGGACGGCGGGATCGAACCGGTGCACGTCGACAGTCGTCTGACAGCCGAGGGAGAAGACACTCACTCCGGCGTGTGGTGAGTCCTGCCGTGGGCTGCTGCTGCTGCTGGTGGGTGGGTGGGTGGGGCTCAGACAGTCGACGGGTCGGTTGGGGACGCTGCCTGTCTCCCTGCATCCAACCTGCGACCCGTTACTCCTGCACGTGTAATCTGATTACTGCTGTATCAGCGGCCCTGCTGCTGCTGACACAGAACAGCGTCAACCTCGTGAGTGGTCGAATCACCATTAAAGATGGACACAAATGACAAGTGGCTAATGTTAAAATCACACAAAGCAATGATTCTATGCAAGTTTTCCGCCATAACTCGACTTTCACACCCAATCCTTTTGGAATTCTTGCAGCTCCGTCTATCTATCTATCTATCTATCTATCTATCCATCTATCCATCTATCCATCTATCCATCTATCCATCTATCTATCCATCTATCCATCTATCCATCTATCTATCTATCTATCTATCTATCTATCTATCCATCTATCCATCTATCTATCTATCTATCTATCTATCTATCCATCTATCTATCTATCTATCTATCCATCTATCCATCTATCTATCTATCTATCTAGAGTCCGTTGCAGTTGTCCAGTTGCCAGTGTAACGGTTAATTGGACCCCCCCCCGCCCGTCTGTCCATCTGTCCTTCAGCCCGTCCCGTCCGTCCGTCCTTCTGTCTCTACCTGTCTGGTCGATCGGTTGCTCTGTGATCCGTCTGCAACTCCTGGGAGAGTTAAAAAAAAAAAATAGTTCCCTGCTCAGCGCTCCGGCGCCCCCCCCCCCTCCTTCACACCCCTCCCTCCCCTCCCTCGATGGCTCCGTGTTCATCTTCTCCCCTGTGAAGTGCGTGCGCGCCCCCCCCCCCCTTCCTCGCACGCGCGTGCACAGCGTGCGTGTTCCGGCTGCGGGCTCCCAGCGTACAGTTACAATGCGGGGCTGCCTGTAGCGCGGAGGGAGACACCAGGCTGCTCGGTCTCCATTGAAAGAGCATTCGGCAGGAACGCAGCGGAGGGGTGAGGTGAGTGCGGCCGGGTCACCGAGGACAGCGTCCGGCTTCGACCAGCGCGGCGCCTCGCTCGGTTGTCCGGGTTCGCCGCCGTCCATGCGGGCACGCTGGGTGGCGGCGGGGGCGCCTGCTTGAATTCGAATTTGGATGGTTTGCGTGCTCCACGGCGGAGTTGGGCTATTGTTGTTTAATTGTGGTTGTTGTTTTTTGTGGACAGGGGAAGGGGAGGTGAAGTTATGGGGGATGGGCTGGCAGGAGCGGACCCAACTTTAACCACTTCACCGACTTGGCTCACTCGTTGCCGCGGCCGCCCCCCTTCCCTTCCCTCGGCGAGCGACTTCAGCCCCCGCTCTTCTCCCCCACATTCCAGAACTTTCACGGTTAAAAAGTGCCGAGGATTTCGGGAAGGTGATCTATTCCCCCTCTCCCTGCTAAAATTCTCTATTTGCCAAGTGTGGGCGGCCGCTGGTTCGGCCGGTGTCGCGGTCTCCAGGCGGTAAACGGGGGAAGATCCCCCGGCCAGCCCCCTACTTTCTTCTCCCCTCCTCGCTGCTCTCGCCATGCCGGATCCATCCGTCTGTCTCGCCCACCGTCGCGGCGCATTTGTGTCCCAGGATGACCTGTTGATGTCGGCCAAAGATGGGGGGAAGCCCCAGTTGCCCTCCGCTCCTCTAGACCGCTGCTCCCCTCTCTTCTAGCCCGGCGCACCGTTCCCAGGGACGGGTTCGGCCGAGAGAGCGTGTCACCGGCGCGGATCCCTGCGTCTGCGGGCATTTAATGGTTAATAAATAATTTATTCGCTGTGACATATCATAAGCGACATTTTGGAGGGGAACAACGCGTGTCTGTCCCGTGTAGGCTGCTGCCGCTGCCTCGCCGAGGGCTCAGGAAGTCGGCTCGATCGGGCATCGTCGCGGCCAGAACCGCCGAACTGCTGAATATTTCATCTGCTTACGACTATTTTCGTGGAAGATTTCGCGTCCCCGGAGCCTCAGACGGCCGACGTGTGCGTGCGTGCGTGCGTGCGTGCGTGCCAGGGGTGAAACCAGGCTGAGTCAAGGACCGAGAGCTTTCCCTTTTTGTCCTCTTCCCCGCTGGATGCTCCGTCCCCTCCTCCGCTGAGCGCACGCACGCACACCGGCCCGGGCCAGCCGAGGACACGCAGCTCCTAGCGGGCACCGCGGCTGGCACACGGCGGGGGCCCCGAGAGTCCCGGCCCGGCCCGACTGCGCTCCTGCGCCGCTCCCGCGCTCTCCTGCTCCCGGAACCCACCGGCTTCGGCCGGGCCAGACGTGAAGTAAGACCAATTCCTCCCTCATTTATGCCTAAAAATGTGTCGTTTTGGAACTTTCAGCTGCGGCTGTTCTCAAGGGAAGCTACGTTACAGCCGCAATTTAGGGCTTTTCTACCCACGTGTGTTGCTAAATGCACAGTTTCCCCCTCTTAGTCGGCGAGGTTGGGGGCTATTTATTAAGTTTTAATGCGTGTTTAGGCTCTAAATGTACAGCCGAGCTGTTTACTTCTGTTAGCCTTAGCTTTAGCTCGCTACTTGCTAACAGGCCACCTTTAACCCCCCAAACCAGGAAACTGGCATTTTAAGATGATGGATGTTGCTGTCGCAGACTGGGCCAAGTATTGATGAAGAGGCTGCTGCATTGATGATGTGACATCATGCTGATTGCTGTGGTCACGTGACTTATTGGCACTTTTGGGGCGTTAGCTGAAACCAGAAGGGTTTTATTTTTTTCTCCCAGTGCAAACACAGCTGTCGACGCCGGTGATGGATCCTTGGCAGTAAGTCGCAGCACACACTGGGGCACGTGCAGGGGAGGGTGGCGGGGCCTGCGGGTCAGGGGTCAAGTGGTGTGAATTAACTCCCTTTCATGTTCCTGGAAGTTGTTGTGACCTCTGTGACCCCTGAGGAGGGAAAGCGGCTGGCGGCCTGTCCTCGGGTGACCGGCGTACCGTCAGAGAAGCACATGTTTACACCTGGAAACACACGCTCGCTTCCACGCCGCCGCCGGAAGCCTCGCAAATGACATCGAGCGATTTTAACGAAATTAGGAATAATGACCGCAGACAGATTCTGGATGAGACCCGGACTGAGTAGGGGGAAAAAATCATTAATGTGGCGCACATCGATCGCTTTACATCCACACGAGACGCGCAGGCACATTAATGCGCGAAGGAGGTACAGCGGCGGGCAGACGAGGGTTTAGTTACGTCAAAACATTATCGATTTTCAGAAAAACAAATGTAGAAAAAAGGACAAAATGCGGCTGGCTCCATTAGTGTTTTGATATTAAAGTTATTCACATCCAATTGTTCCGAGTGCTCTTAATCCAATTAGCCGTCTGCAGCCTTAATTGTTTTTTTGGCCAGACTGTTGCTGCCAAATGAAGTCAGCATATTGATGCGTGTAAACAAAGGCTGCGCCTCCTCACGCCCAGATGAAGATAACCAGATTTACGCGGACCACAATTGTGTGGCCGACTAGTGGCGGTTTGAGTCTGGAACGTTTGTTGGAAACATTTTAGAAGGAGCCATCTTGGGGATTATGAACAGATCAGCTCTGCAGCCTGGGTTCCTGACAGCCATAAATATAGGAAATGAATCATGATAAAGTGCTTTTGCTGCTCCTGCTGGAGCTGTGCGGCTGCGGAGGTCTTTATTTTACCTTTGTGTGTCTTCATCAGCGTCACGCTTGGTCTTCCCTGCATCGCAGCTGTCTCTGATTGCTCTCAGAGGAACAACTTCAGCCGCTGCCGTCGAGGGTTAGGAGGAAAATGATGCTTTCGCTGGTGCTGACCGAGATGCTAAAGTCTGCTTGCTAACGTCGCACGTTAGCGTCTCCGCTGTCCTGCCCTACCCAGGACTCCCCCTGCCTCTGCCTGGCCTTCCTTTTGTTGTGTGTTTGTGCCCAGCTGTGGTTTGTCTGGTGCTTTTGCAGCGGCTGCTTGTCCCTCCTCCAACCGTCTGCAGGTTCTACAGGTAACCAGGGAAATGGAGCTCTTAGCTCTCTTCTAACGGCCTCCTTTGTGGATTTATTCACATTCCAAATGCCGTTGAAGCCCCTAAAGGCTGTTTTGTGCTCCTGTTGTAAGGAAGCTTGTTGGCATGACTACGAAGCTGCTGACGGATGCTTTGGTTGACGCTTAATCTGAGATGGATGGATGGATTTTCTGGTTAAATTCTCAGCTGTAGTAAGGCGGCGTGCCGGGAAACGCTGACTCAGCGGTTTCCTGGTGCTGGCTCGTCTGAGAACAGGCCCGGTGCCTGTCGAGGGTTTGAAACCGCAGTTTGTTTGTGTTTTGGTGTCTTCTGTCTGGTGATTGATCGGTGTGAATAAAAAGGTTTGTTGCGGGGCTGCTGACGGGAATGATAAAATGTGCAGTGTTTACATTTTCCCCTGGGACGGTAAACAGTAATTTGATGATTTTTCTGGGCTTTGCTGCAGAGGTTTGCGCTTTTCTTTGCTGTATGAATTTTTACATGTGGATATTTTTCTCATCATTTTTTGTCTCCTTGTGCGTGATGGCAGGAGGTGAGTGGATGCAATTAACACCACTCCCTCTGGGATTAGAAGGGCAGACGATGCTGCCATTTTTATTGAATATTTATTGACTGTTTGTGTTTAGGTCTTTGTTTTGATGCCTCCTCTAATGACCAGTTTGTTCCTCCTGGGGTTTCAGACCCGTCCTAAGACCGTATCTTTACTCTAAATCAATATTTTATTTATCTAGGGGAGGAAAGCAGCTGAAAGCTAACTGTACATACCTTCAATGTATAATTTACAGATGTCATGGACCCATTTCATCATGATTCTGACTCAGTTTTGGTTTGTTTCTTCTAAAATCTGGGTCTCTCTCATGCTCTTTTTCCACTGCAGCATCTTAAAACAAAAAAACCCAGCCCTGAATGACAAGCGCTGTTATTGTGTTGTGGAAAATGGTTGTGGCTCACCCACACAGCGGCTGTTTATGATAAATTCACACATGAAAAACAAGCCAGTTCCCAGCATCCACGACCCCTGGCTGGGACTTCCGCTGCCACCTCCGATCTGGCCGCTGTCTCCTGGCGGCGGCGGGACGCCGGGGATCCTCCACACCTGCCTGGAGGCCCCACCAGCAGCTGCAGGTTTGGAATCAGTGGAGTCAAAGTGTGCAATTCTGGTCATGCATGAGAAGGGTCCCTTAGCCAGGATTCCAGGATTCCAGGATCTGAGCTGGATGGCTCAGGACGTCATCACAGTCGCTAATTATCTCTGCTGTTTGCGGAGTGAAAACGATTCCTATCCTGTTTGTTTTTCACGGCCGGCTGACTGAAGCGGCTGTCTGCTTCTTCGGCTGCGGGCTGGCAGTCCAACGCCGTCCTGTCGGCGGTTTGCGAAGCCGTTATTTGTGAGAAAATGGACACGGAGGCCTGAAGCGTGTCACTGGGCTGAATGTTTCCTCCAAGTGTCCGTCTCCATCTTCTGGCTTCTGGGATGTTGTGCTAAAATGTGGGAGAGGCGTGTGTCTTTTGTACAACAGCAGACGAGTGAAGCGGAGGAGTTACGTAAGCGCTGGTGTTTTGACTGAGAGAGACAGTCAGAAAACAGGTCGGAAAGAGTTTATAAAATCAGAATTAGATGTAATGAAAATACTGGAAAGATGGCTTATGTAACAGTCCTGAATAGTTACGGAGGAAGAGTTTCTGAACGGGTGCTGATGCCTTTTTCCATGTCTTTCTCTCCACACACACCACCATTTTGAGAAGGCGGTCCTGGGCCCTGAGCTCCGACCTCTGACCCCTGACCTCTCCTCACGCAGACCCTGTGGTGCTGGCCAGAGCGTTATGGCTCAGACGCTGCAGATGGCGATCCCCAACTTCGGCAACAACATCCTGGAGTGTCTGAACGAGCAGCGGCTGCAGGGCCTCTACTGCGACGTCTCCGTGGTCGTCAAGGGACACGCCTTCAAGGTCAACACCGTCTTTCTTCCCACCTCAATGTCTCGGAAGCTTACCGGAGAGCCGGGCCGTGCGAGCGCGGAGGGATTTGCCCTGAGGTCTCCGTTATTGACCCACTGGTCGGTTATCGGCTCACGGATTCTTCAGTGATTCCGTCTTCGCCCTGAGATGCAAACTGGCGGCGAGCAAACTGGTTTGATGCCGGGCGGCGAGGAGGTTTTATCCCGCCGGCCTGCTTTTGAGAGCAGCGCTGAGTCGTGATCATTACCTCGGCCAAAGTATCACCAGGATTTTAGTCCAAGGCTATCCATTAAAACACCACAAGTTCATCTCTTTCTGCTCTGAGCATCAGTTTATGGATTTTTTTCTTTCTCTCTCTCACACCTGTGGGAATATAATTTTGGTTTTACACCAAAAACAACAAAAAGCCATTTGACTGCATTTTAGATGTAAACATGGCTAGAAAAAAAGCAGACGTCTCACTCTCGCTCGCATTTTTGGTCCCAAATGGCAGTTTGTACACACGGTGGTTTGACACGCTGCCCCTGCTGTTCCCCCCCCCAGGCCCACCGTGCCGTGCTGGCAGCCAGCAGCTCCTACTTCCGGGATCTGTTCAACGCCGGGGGGAAGAGCTCGGTGGTGGAGCTGCCTCCAGCCGTGCAGCCGCAGAGCTTCCAGCAGATCCTGGCGTTCTGCTACACGGGGCGTCTCAGCATGAACGTCGGGGACCAGTTCCTGCTCATGTACACGGCGGGCTTCCTCCAGATCCAGCAGATCATGGAGAAGGGAACCGAGTTTTTCCTCAAGGTAAAAGTCCCAGCAGCGGGGCTGTTTTGTTCTCTCCAGCGCCTGCTGGGTAGTTGCGGATTAGGTCGTTTAATGATGCTTCGCCGCATAAATCTGCATGTGATTGTGTTAATGTTACCATGAAGGGCCCACACAAGGTTCCCCTAGACGTGGTACACACGACAGCAGCCCTGTGGAGCACGCTGAAGCAGAGGGGCCACGTGTGGCCCCGGGGCCTCGGTTGGCCCACCTCTGAGCTAAAGGAAGTGACCCGGCTCCGCTTGTGTGTGGCGTCGCCTCCAGGTCTCGTCCCCGAGCTGCGACTCCCAGGGCCTCCACAACGAGGAGACGCCCACCTCCGAGCCCCAGAGCCCCGTCACCCAGACGGTGGGCGGAGCGGCGATGGCGGCGACGCGGCCCACCCCGTGTCTGACGCCCCTCCCGCTGGTGTCCAAGGTGAAGACGGAACAGAGCGCCACCACGCCGCAGCCGCAGCAGGTGAGCCAGCCGCCCGTCCACAAGAGAGGAAGACAGCCGGGAAGACGAGTAAGAGCCTGTTCTTCCTCAGCAGGAGGCCTCTCCCTACTCGGTGGTCTGCACCCCTGTGGCCAAGCGGCTGTGGGAGGGGGGCAGTCGTGACGGAGGGGGGGGTTCAGGAGGAGGTGGGGGCGCCAGCATGAGGAAAGCTGCGCGCTACTCTTCCTCCTCATCCTCCTCTTTGTCCAACAACAACAACGGCAACTCCGACGCCTCCGGGCGTGGGCCCGCCCCCACCAGCACCGGGGTGGGCGGGGGCCGCCGGTGCCGCCGGGGGTGCATCAGGACTCAACAGCAACAACAACAACAATGGCGGCACCCCCGAAGGCACCAGCCCGGGAACGCTCAGCATGTACACCAGCGACTCGCCCATCAGTTACCACGACGACGAGGAAGAGGACGAGGTCGCGGATGACAGCGCCGAAGAGCAGTACAGACAAATCTGCAACATGTACACCATGTACAGCATGCTGAACGCCGGCGCCGCAGGTACCTTCCCACGGCACCCGGACGCACCGTCGCGCGTCAGGCTCCACCCACCTCTCCGTTCTGAACCCCTCCTCCCTCCTCAGTGGTCGGCGAGCGGGTGGAGGCCCTCCCAGACCTGGGCCAAGACCTGGGCGGCGGGCGGGGCGGCCGAGGCGGGCGTTCCCGGCCGGACCTGGCGTCGCTTCCCGCCGAGCTCATCAGCCAGATCGGGAACCGCTGCCACCCGAAGCTGTACGAGGAGGGCGACCCGGCGGAGAAGCTGGAGCTGGTGAGCGGCACCTCCGTCTTCATCTCCCGCGCCCAGCTCATGAACTGCCACGTCAGCGCCGGGACTCGCCACAAGGTGCTGCTGCGGCGCCTGCTGGCCGCCTTCTTCGACAGGTCAGTGTGTGGTCCTCGGAGCCGGCCCGTGTCTGCGCACGTGACTGACCCCACCGGTTCCCCCGCAGGAGCACCCTCGCCAACAGCTGCGGCACCGGCATCCGCTCGTCCACCAACGACCCCAGCCGCAAACCTCTGGACAACCGAGTGCTGCACGCCGTCAAATGTGGGTACCTGTCGCCGTTTGCTCGGCTCCCTGCTGGTTTTCCCGCTTCTCACCGCTTCTCCGTCCTCCAGTTTACTGCCAGAACTTTGCGCCGAGCTTCAAGGAGAGCGAGATGAACGCCATCGCGGCCGACATGTGCACCAACGCGCGCCGCGTCGTGCGCAAGAGCTGGATCCCCAAACTGAAACTGCTGATGGCCGACAGCGACGCGTACTCCGCCTTCCTCGCAGACAGTGTGAAGATGGAAGCGGACGCGCTGGGGGCGGACAAGGCTTCGACCCCGCCTCCCTGGAGGCGGTGGCGGAGGCCGCCGCCAACAGCAGCGAGGTCAGGGGCGGACTACGCCGGCGGACGCCCTCCAGAGCGTCGGCGCAGACGGCAGCACTTTGTTTTGAGTGAGTGATGGATGGAAACGTGAACGGACAGATGGACGGAGGGAGGGCTGACGCCTGTAATGAGAGTCTGTCCCTTCCGCTGGTTGGGGTTCTTCTTCTCTGCCTGCTTTTCCTCCATTCTTCCTCTCTCTGCCTCTTTCTTTCCTGATATTGGGAGATTGGATGATGGAAAGCAGAGGGATGAAAGATGGCGGCCCCCCCACCGCCTCACCTTCGTCCCTCCGCAACCTTCCATTGACGGTGGTTTTTTTCTGGCTTTATCATCCCTCGTTCCTCCTCTGAGGCCCTCTCCCCACCTCAGAGTCCTCGGGGCTGGTGGCGGCTGTAGTCCCGTCTGGAGAAGGTCCTGTTCCCTTCATCATGAATGTAGAGGTGGAGAAGCGTCGGAGGGGGGGGTGGAGGCCCTGATGGATGGGTTGGGTCCCCTCCACCCCAGCCCTGCTCTGCGGGTGGCTGCCGGCCCCGGCCACCCGTCTGTGGCCCCAGAGGAGCTCCTGCTCCGTCTGTGTCGGTTTCTAAGTCCCTTTTCTGGCCGGGCCTCCTAACGGAGAGGATGGGAACCAGCTGAGAGAAATGCACTGGTGACTGGTGACTGGTTTCTGGTGACTGGTGACTGGTGACTGGTGACTGGTTTCTGGTGACTGGTGACTGGTTTCTGGTTTCTGGTGACTGGTGACTGGTTTCTGGTTTCTGGTGACTGGTGACTGGTTTTTTTCTGCGGTCTGAGTACAATCAAACTATGTTTTGGTACATTTCAGAAGGAGGAGAAGGGTGGGTTTGTCTAAAAAAACAGTGAAAAAGGAGAAAAATACTGGCCTAATTCCCATTTCTGTGTGTTTTTCACTCTGGTTCTTCCACCGGGAGGCAAAGCGGCCTGGTGTGAGCTGAGGAACGTGTTTGTGCGTCTTTTCCTTCTCCGCTCGTGTTTAAATTGTTTTCACGAGGAGTGTTTGCAGTGGTGCCAGAAAGCGGCACAAGCGTCCTCAGGCCCTGCTGCCTGGGTGCTCGTATACACACACACACACACACACACACACACACGAGCGCCAGCTAGTTTTCTTAGCGCTAACGCTCGGTCCATCTTCTGAACCCTCGTTTTGTTTAAAAAGATTCTAAAAAGCTGCTAAAAATGGAATTTGCAGATGGCTGTTGTCACGGGAACCGGCCCAAAGGCTTCCCTGAGGTCAAGGACCACCGGTACGCCTTCGACCTTTAGCAGCTGTTTTCCCGAGGTTTGGATCGTTCCTTTATTAGTGTCCTGCAGTCATGACAAACGTGTGTGTAGTTGATCGGAGCAGGCTCTGTTATCTGGAGCTGGTTAAAGGCAGAACCGTCTTCTCTCTGAAGTTCAGGCTTAGCATCGCTGAAACGGACCAGCGAGCGGCAGCGGCAGCTGGGAGCAGCCTGTCAGCAGGGGGCAGCAGCGGGCGCAGACCTGCTGGGAGTCGCTAGCTCTAATCCAGGTGTTGCCTACACATCTGTCGGGCAACAACTGGATGATGTTCGTTTCTTCTACACGTCTGTTTCTTCTTTCCTCTAAGTGGTAGAAAGA